>VZTR01016442.1:73035-85257 GCA_013400775.1 Chaetops frenatus | reverse complement strand
GAGACTTGTGTCACATGTGAACTAATATCCTTTCTGGGCGGGAGTTCACGGTGACATGAACTCCACGAGAGACTTGTGTTTCTTGTGGGAAAATCTCCATAGTGAGACAAGAGAGACTCTTCTTCCAATTGGACTGATGAAAGCCTATTTTAAGAGTGGTAAATTGACCAGGGATTTTCTAAGTTTGTTTCTCTGTGTTGTTAGTGAGAAGGATGGTGGTAAAGGAAGATAAATGAGGTGGGAGAAAGGAACCATCATGGGTGAGGGGCTGGGGGGAGGAAGAAGAAACCACCTGGGGGTTGATTTTGATTCTGTTGTTTTTTGTTAATAAACTATTTTTATCTTTGAAGTTTAGGCCTGTTTTGCATTTCTCTTAATCCTTATTCTCATAAAACCACTACACAACCCTCTCGCCTGGTGTGAGCAGGCGAGCAGGTGAATGTGAAACCGCTACATCTTGTTAAATGGTCAGCTAAAGATTTCTCTAAAGCCAGAGAAGATAAAATTCTCCTTGATGAAGTTCATGGAACATTTTCCAGAGCATGCTAAGGCAACTGAACCACAGATATGAGGGTACTTGTTTTGGCAGGGAGAACTTTCCCAGTTCTCAGAAACAATTTGAATTAAGAGGGTTTTCAGCACCCAGCTAGGTAATGCTGACAGGAACCAGCCATGACAATAGAGAAAAATAGCATTTGCTATTCCTGATGAACTGTGTGCTGTCTCCTGTCTTGGCATGCTCAGAGGAAAGGAGCAGATGGCAGAACCTGTGCAACCCTAACTTGGTCTCAAACTCCAAGTCAGTTATTTCAGCATTTTATTCTCTTAGAGGCACAGTGGTATAAATCTTGTTGAATTCAGTAGGGCTCAACATGTTCTGAATTATTTTTCTACATTAAGGCTTTAGGTGAATTGTATGTAGAAAAGAAAAAAAAATCTTCACAATCCATTGATATTGATCCTCCTGCCCAGAATGGGACTGCATGGTATAAAAGACAAAATTCAGCTTAAATGTTCAGAAAAATAAACATTATGTATAAAAATATATATACATTCTACAAAACTAAGAATATTTTCTGAATATCTTCATTATCTGCTAACTTCTTATTTTCTTATAATAGTCATTAGAAGGAACAGATAGAGGTTTATTTCCAGTTCTTTATAGAATAAATTTACTATAGGGACATTTAATTTACAGACCAGTCTTCTTAATATGTTGACTGATACAAATTGTCAAGCTTTACTTCTTTCTCCTTCCTCTTCACCCACCTGATGGGTTTTGAGTGTGGCTGTTAGAAATGCAGATGTTCAAGGGATATTGTACTGTGGGAAATATAAATTATTGCTTGTAACAGCTTTTGTATCTGGTGGGAGATAACCTATGTGCAAATAGTTCGACTGTTAACTCTTGTCATCTCTGTTCAAAGAAAAAATAGAATAGAAATGCTATTCCCTTTCAAACCAATTTAGAGGAAAACCTATTCCAAAAATGCAAACACCATAAAAATCTCCAGGAATTGCAATTTTTTCTTTGTAATAAGTTAGTATATGGAATGAAAGTTCATTTGAATTCTGAGAAGAGTGTTCATATTTTACCCATCAAGTAGATGACCTTTGTATTATAATCCTCTGACGGGTAAAAATGGATTGAATAATTGCAACAGTAAAGTAGAGAGTTTGATGCACGTGAAAATGGGCACAACATCTTAAACATTACAGTCCAAAAAAGAAAAACAAAGTGCTAAATTGAGTTTAAATCAGAGAAGATATGACTTGAAGCAGCAAGTGTAACTAATATTTTTGATGTGGATGAAAGAGGGTAGATCCAGTGAAATTTAAGATGCAGTGGAATACTTACTAAGATGATAAATTCAAGATTGGAAGGCAACAAAAATGAGAAGACAGTAAATGAGCACATTTAAAGAGGAAAAAATTTTTAAAGGTAGCATAAATTTTCCAGTCTCTTGCCTGAACTTGGATAATTCTGAGAATATACCATGGTTTACACCAAGCTTGGAGAAAGAGCTATCATTTAACCTCCTACAGTAGGCCTAATAATTCAAATACACCCAAGGATACAAATCAAGATATAAAATCCTAAGACATTCCCTATGTCTGCATGAAACCCAGCAGCTGGTGAAGTCAATTATAAGGGACTTCAATGGGGCAATTACTATCCATTTTATATCCTGTATGTACATACTGGTGCAGATGCAAATAAAAATATCACAGCAAAACTACCTTTCCTTATCAGCAAAATAGATTTGCTGGAAATTACATACTACACATGAAAATGTTAACATTAAAGCTGGAGGACTGGATTGTTGTCTTTTTCCTTGAAATGAGAAATTATAAAAAATGTTGGTTTAGAAATTAAAAAAGTGTTGATTTTTCTGAATAGTGGGCCTGGGTTTGGGTTTTTCCTGTAGATCAGCCCTGTATCTCAGTTCCATGGAAGATGTCTTAACTATAAAATTAGCAAGACATCAGAAATAAATATTTCCTTACACAGTGGGCAGCACAAAGCACAATAAAAGTGCACAACTCTGTAATCTCGTAGTTACACACCTGTGAATGATTGTAAACCTGCATCCAAAAATTACTTTTATTCTGTGACTTCTTGATGCAAAGTACATAAAACAGCCATTGTTCTATCTAACCCTCTGTACCTTAGTTTCCATATATGAAATGAAGATGATTAGTGCTTCCTAGTGTTATAGAGTTATTTTGAAAATAAACTATAAACCATAAATACTTGTCTAAATTAATACATTTTCTTCATATTAATCTGCAACATTTACACTCAAGGCTCTCAAACTCCATTTTCAGAGCATTGAATAAACCATATTCTTCACTGTCTACTCTAAGAAATATATGCTAAATGTCATAGGAAGGGCAGGGTAAATAAATAAATATCTAGAAGGAAGAAATGCATAGGTTTTACTATAAACTTCCTTATTCTAAACATCTTAGAATGATAAATACATTTTCCCAGATTATCTGCAAAGGCATATTCCGACCATTATCTTACCTGTCCTGTGATGAAGCTGTTCACAAACCTTTCATAGTGATACACGTAAGAACTATCAAAAACTATTTTCCTCACAACAGCATTATCAGATTTACCTTACATACAGTATTTTTTTTTTTGATTGAACTATGAAAAGGTTACAGTCTTTTGCTTGTCTTAGGACTTTGCATGACATTTTGAAGACAAATGCATGGCCCAGTGACAAATAACATGTAATAACCATTTAAAATTGGCTCAGCATATGGATATAGAATTAACATGAGTTGTAGCACACTTTCTCACCAACTTACTGAGGTTAAATTACTTAGCAGCATGAAAAACTTTAAATATATCATCCTGTCAGGCTGCAGAAGTGGTGAGTGGAACTTTAGCCACACAGCTCAATCTTGACTCTGATGAAGACAGACTTTCTCTTCTCCAGTGTAAAGCATCCTCAGGTCAGGCTTGTTTTACCTCACTTTCACCATGCAGAGAAGTTCTGAACCTGCCTCATGAAACTATTTCAAACATATCACGTCTGCAGACACTACAGCTGTTCCTACACCAGCTCATTTCCTTTGTGTCTCCCTGATGGAAAATTGTGGCTGTATGTCATGGTGCCTTAGAAATTACCTATCACTGTGAGAACACTTCCTTCTCTGCTTTTAAAGGGAAATCTCTCAAGTATTTAGGATACAATAGATATGTACAGACACAAGTATGCTATAAGAGTTTCAGAAATTGTCTGTGATGTAAGCACATTTGTGTAAAGTGGAAAAAGTGCATGAAAAAATTAATATACCGTCTCACCACTGCAGGGGAATGTGGTTTGTACAATCATAGCATCATAGAATAATAGAATCATAGAATCATTAAAGTTGGAAAAGACCTCCATAATCATTGAGTCCCACCTTTGACCAAACACCAACTTGTCAACTAGACAATGGCACTAAGTGCAATATCCAGTCATTTCTTGAATATTTCCAGGGATGGTGATTCCACCACTTCCCTGGGCAGTGCTTTTACAGTGCTTAACAATTCTTTCAGTAAAGAAATTCCCCTAGATGTCCAACCTGGGCCTTCTCTGGTGCAACTTGAGGTTGTGTCCTCTTGTCTGGTCACTGGTTACCTGGGAGAAGAGCCTGACCCCCAGCTGGCTACATGCTCCTGTCAGGGAGTTGTAGAGAGTGAGAAGGTTCCCTCTGAGCCCCCTTTTCTCCAGACTGAGCCCACACATCTCCCTCAGCTCTACTTCTCATCAGATTTGTGCTCCAGACCTTTCCCCATCTCCATTGCCCTTCTCTGGACATGTTCCAGCCCCTCAATGTCATTCTTTAACTGAGGTCCAGAACTGGACACAGGATTTGAGGTGTGGCCTCACTGGTGCCCAGTACAGGGGGAAGTCTCTGCCCTGGTCCTGCTGCCACACTACTGCTGATACAGGCCAGGTGCCATTGCCCTCCTTGCCCACCTGGGCACTGCTGGCTCAGGTTTAGCTGTTGTTGACCAGCACCCCCTGACCCTTTTCCTTTTCCTCCTTCCAGCCAAAATAGAGCCCTCTAACCAGGGATAACCTATAGGCACCTGAGAAAACAACTGCACTGAAATTAACTCGAAACACAGAAGAGATCTTCTATTTCTCAAAGGAATATATATCAGCTACAATCTACAAAAAGCACCCCTTGACACCACTCTGGTCCAACTAAGTCTTATTTTACCCTAGGTGGATTCATAAGAGAAATGAGCTTGGAAGGCTGTCGCATTCCACTGTGGGGAGCTGCACGTTCTTTTAAAAATAGATGGCCTAGGATGAAATTAAGTCGAATGAGACAACATTGTACCTGAGAACCATTTATTGGTATTGAAAAAAAAAAAAANGGGGGAAGAGAGAGAGAAGGGTGAGACAGAGAGAAAAAGCAGGCGCTAGCAGCAGAGGGCTGGGGAGCGCCGTGGATGCCCAGGCAGCGGGGGGAATGTGGATGTGCAGGCTGCCTGCCGGGAGCCCGGGCAGCTCTGGGAGAGGTGCAGCTCCACAGGCACAGCTCCCGCGGCCACGGGCGGCCGGGCACGGGCTGAGGGAGCGGGCACTGGGGCAGCAGCTCCGGAGCCTTGGGCGGGGGATGGCGGCCGCGGGCTGGGTCAGCGGAGCCGGGTTAGAGGCAGGGGGCTCAGGCAGGAACGCAGGGACACAGCAGGCAGGGCATCCATCGGGCAGGGACACAACACAGGCAGGCAGGACAGGTGAAGGGCAGCCAGTGTCCAGCCAAGCATCCAGAGAGAAAGAGACAGGAGTGAGCAAAGGCAAGCAAGAGGTAGTGAAGGTCAAAGAGCCAAAAGGCAGGCTGGGCCCAGGGCAAAAAAGGACAAAAATCAGGCTAAGACTAGGGCAAGAAGCAGACCTCAGCAGGCTGGAGCCAAAGCAAAAACACAGACACAAAGACTCAAAAGGCCCCCAGATTCAAAAAGCCCCAAAAAGACAAGTCTCAAAAAGCCCAAGCCAAAAAGCCAAAAGCCAAAATGCCCAAAGCCAAAAAGCCCAACTGACTAGCCAAAGCAAAATCACAAGACCCAAAAGCCCTCAAGAGCATGAGATGCAGTTACTTTTAGACCCCCTGGTCCCTCCCCAAGTCTGCCTGCTGGCAGGAGACCATTATTGGCCCAGTCCAACCTTCCACTGCAGCCCAGTGCTGGAGACCTTTCACCACCTGAGTGGAGAAACCTCCCTCTGGGCAGCACAGTGTCCTTGGTGTTCCCCTGCTGACTGCCTGTCCCATGTGAGCTGTGAAATGCTTTCCAGGCAAAGTCTCCCTCTCAGAGACAAGGCTTTCAACCATCTTCTCCCAGCTGCCTCTGGCAAGTGGCACATGGGCACCCCTTCCCCCACAGGCCTCTCTCTAACAACCAGTATTGAGACAGAAATCAAGATTAAATTGGCTCCTCACCAAGACCAATCCATCTTAAAATTTAGTCAGACATCACAGTGTATCCTTAGCTGCAAGAGGAAATTTTGTTGCTGTAAGCATGTCTTGATATCTCTATAAAGAACATCTGTAAATCTGAAGACTTTTTGATCTCCAAAGGCAGGCAGCCTCATCCTACCTTCACATTCTGTGAGTTCCTGACCATCAGGTTGATGAATAAATGAAATGGTTTGGGGCTTTTCACAGTTAAAAAGATAAACAGAGAAACACAGTAACAATAAGAAAAAAACAACCAAACAAAACACCACACAAAAAACTCCTGAAAAATAAACCAGAATCAAAATAGAACAACTGGTGAAGAAATAACCACTCTCCTAATTTTAGGGATAAAACACACATCCCTTTTACATTTCCAGTGAAGCAATAAACTTGAAAAAGAACAAGTTTGAAGTGCTCTGCTAATATTTCCCTTTTAATTAACAGATTGGGGACAGAATTGTTGTCATCTGTTCTGTGTGTCTGTCAATATTTGGGTCAATTTTTTTTTCAGCAAATTGTTAGCTAACATCTCAAAACAAATAAAAAAATGTGCAAGAGAAACTATAAATGGCAGGGGGTGGGGTAATTCTTCTTTCATGCAGCTTCAATATTAACAAGGTGGGTATAAAAGTCATAGCATTAATTAATGGAAGTAGAAATGTGGCCAAAAATATAGAAGGCACCAAAACACAGTTAATGTAGCTGGAAACATACTGTTCTCTCATGAAAGTTGTTACAGTATTTGCCTTTTGCTAGTCCCTTATAATACCTTTTTTTATCCTATTTGCCCAAAGAAGATGGCATTCCAAAAAATTCAGCCAGGTGCTGTGCAAAGTTCTGTTAAAATGCTTGGCTGATATGAAGATTAAGAAAACAAAGTCTAGTGTGGATTCAAAATTTTTAATGTCAGGAGATATATGTACATGTTCCATTTTTTTTAGGAATAAAATCTAGATTAAAATATGTTTCAGCCTGGATAAGACTCCTGAGGCAAGACTTCTGGATCATTAATAAGCCAGACTTATACTTCCAAATGTTATTTATAAAATACTTAATTCTTATTTACGTAGTACATACATATCCCAAGAGATGTAATTAATGATAAATCAAACTTTCACTGTTTGGATGATTCAGTTTTTTACCTTTACCCGCCTCTTATCATCATCCTCAGACATGCTCTGAAATAAATAAATAGAGGTCAACCTGTAATTTCTGAGTAAAAATTTAAATGAGGCTGTGAAGCTGCAAGCCAGGATGGATGTGTAAATGGCTCTTCAAGCTTCCCTTCAAAAAAAAAATGTAAAAGCAGAGATTCAATACTTTTCATCAGTTAAAAGTTTTATGTATTTTCAAATGTTTGGACCTAATAATGTAATTTATAACAAGCTAAACAGATAATTGCAAATATTTTTTTCATTAATTACATAGATCAAAGGTATTGCTAATTCTAATTAGGTGAAGTCATATTAGCTTTGATAGTTGTTGTGGCCCAGTAAATATGATTTCATTTGCTACTTCTCGGGGCAGATGTTGGGCTGTTTCAGGTCCCAGGGGATGGCTAAGAAACCTATGGCCTGAACAAGGCAGAGCTGGATTTACCAGGGCATCCCAAATTAGGGCTGATCTCTAAAAGTGATGCACAGCAAAATGGAACTTTGCTTCTGAATGTATAAGAGGTGAAATCTCATTTATTTATTATTGTCATACAAAGGATTTAAGTGCCTGATATTTTCTAGACATCTCCAGGATAGGACCTGGACAAGATCAAGAAGTGGCCCATGAGAGTGTCATGAGGTTTAACATAACCAAGTCCAAGGTGCTGCACCTGGGTCAGGGCAGCCCCTGGTACCAACCCAGGCTGGGCATGAACAGACCCAGAGCAGCCCTGGGAGACGGAATTGGGGGTGCTGGTGGGTGAGAGGCTGGCCATGCCCCGGCTGTGTGCTCTGGGAGCCCAGGAACCCCCTGTGTGCTGGGCTGCAGCCAAAGCCCCGTGGGCAGCAGGGCAGGGAGGGGATTCTGCCCCTCTGCCCCGCTCTGCTGAGACCCCACCTGCAGGGCTGCACCCAGCTCTGGGCTCCCAGCACAGGAAGGACAGGGACCTGCTGGAGCCAGCCCAGAGGAGGCACCCAGGTGATCAGAGGGATGGCGCAGCTCTGCTGTGAGGAAAGGCTGAGAGAATTGAATTGTTCAGCCTAGAAAAGGGAAGGTTTTGGGCTGACCTAATTGCATCCTTCCAGTACATGAAGAGAGCACACAATTTCCAAGGGCCTGGAGTGACAGGACAAGGGGGAATGGCTTCAAACTGAAAGACAACAGGTTTGGATTAGAAATTAGAAAAAAAAATCTTCCTTGTGAGGGTTGTGAGGCACAGGAAGAGGTTTCCCAGAGAAGCTGTAGATGCCCCATCCCTGGAAGAGTTCAAGGCCAGGCTGGATGGGGCTCTGAGCAACCTAGTCCAGTGGAAGTTACCTCTACCCATGGCATGGGGGTTGGAATATGATGATTCTTGAGGTCCTTGCCAATCCAGGCCATTCTATGATTTTATTACTGTAGTTTTTAAAGTCTATTTCTCCAGAATATCTGTCAGTTAAAATTCCCATAGCGATTAGTGAAACAGTGTTAAATCCCTGTCATGCCACGCTTTTTAAGGGCTTTGATCTACTGCTTTTACATTAACACATTAAACATAAATAAGCTCCCACTTAATGTGAACTAACAATACTACTTCACTTAACATTCCTCATGATATTCTCTACTTTTCACACTACCTATTCATCATAACAATTGTGTTGGGTAATGTTTGCATTTAATTGTGTAATTTCTTTCTCACTCATGCCTTTATTTATTTATATTTCTCAATTTTCTTAAAATTATGTAAGATTACAAGTTTAACACAATTCATAAAACAGTAAAACTATTTTCCCACATTTGTGAAGGTTTTTTAGGATTTTGTTGGTTTTTTTTCACAACACCCGTTTAGTAGTTATGAATGTCAATGGGATAAAGTAATACTGAGATATCTAAGGTGTGTACAAATATAAAATTTATTTTCAGCAGAAAAAATATATTTTTATCCAGAAAAATACCTCAGGAGAACACTTCTTCTATATGTCACATGAAAATATATTTGTTTATTGAAACTATCATAGTAATTAACTAGCTATCCTCATTATCAGGCTTCTGTGAAAAGTTGTGAAGTTTTTCAATTTTTTAAAAAATTTTGCCAAAAAAACAGAGGTGGAAAAGGTATTGATTTGTAAGAATAAGAATGTAAGAATGTTTGAAAAATTAACTCCTCTAGACTGATAGTCATATCCATAACTGCTCTTATCTGATGAAACTTACTAAAGCAAAAAGCAAAAATCCTGAAGATTCTGTATGAGGATAGATTTAATGTGTTATGTCAGTAAAAATGCAGTTAGAACCTAAGCTAATACAAAAAAAAATTAAGCTTACTTGAAATTTGCACCAATCAACAGGTTTACTAAGACATAACATCAGACAGACAACTTCTCACACTTTTCCAAATCAAGGAGCTGAACCAATCTCATAGTTATAAATATATCTTCTGTGTATTTCTTTTTGACTGTTTGCAATGCTTCCACTTGCTATTAAGTAAGAAAAAGCCCTGTAAGACTTTATGTTAAAATATGTGTGCAAAATAGACAAAAAATTGGGAAATAAAACAACAGCTTGTTGTTTTGATGGATTAGTTATGCTCCTGCTGAGCTGTACAGACAGACACACAGATTTCTCCTGTACCTTAACTTTGTGGAATTTTTTGGCACTGATGACCTGTGAAGTCTACTCCTAGGAGACACCCTTAGCATGTGAGTGAAACACACCATCTCACAAAGAGTTAAAGATACAAAATCAGAATCCAATCTGCCTATAATACTTGAGAATTATTCTCATGTTATTCTCTGTTTTCTTCTTGAATTTGGCTTTCTGATCTTCACCACTCATAACATTCATCAGGAGGCCTCCTGGCCAAATAAATAACTATTTGTTCTCCCCAGAGAACAGTTAGGGTGCTAAGGAAATAGATACTCCTTTAGTCAAAGGAACAGCAGCGTTAGAGGAATCAAATTGGCACAGACCAAAATGCTTTACGGTGAAAAGAAGCCAAAAGTTGAGTTTTACAAATCTCTTCAGGCTATAGATCTAAAAGATTTTCCTATCTTCTTCCTACCATGGATGGGGATAACTTTCACTAGATCAGCTTGTTTAAAGCTCCATCCAGCCTGGCCTTGAACACTTCCTGCAATGGGGCATCCAGAACTTCTCTGGGCAGCCTGTTCCCATCCCTCATTAACCTTATCCTAAAAAATTTCTTCCTAATGTTCAATCTTAATTTACCTTCTTACAAGTTGGAATACATTGACCCTTATCACTACAGTCCTGGTAAAATGTCTCTTTCCATCTCTCTTATAATCCCTGCTTTAAATAGTGAAAAGCCACAATAAGGTCTCCCCAAAGCCCTTTCTTCTCCAGTCTAAATAACTCCAACTCTTCCAGCATTTCTTCATAGGAGACGTGTTCCTGCACTCTGATCTTTTTTATATTCCTCTTCTCAACCCACTATAATAGAGCCAGGTCTTCATTCTTGTGCTGGGGCTCCAGAGTTGGGCTCCAGAGTTAGACTCCAGGTGGGGTCTCATGAGAGCAGAGTAGAGAGGGAGAATCACCTCCCTCAACCTGCTGGCCAAGTTCCTTTTCATGCAGGTCAGGCTACTGTTGACATTCTGAGATGCAAGTGCACATTTCCAGCTCTTGTCCAGATTTTTAACCACAAGAAGTGTCAAGTCTTTCTTTGCAGGGCTGCTCTCAATCTATTCATCACACAGTCTATATTACTACTGGGTGTTGCCCTGATCCTGTTGTAGCACCTTGCACTTTTCCTTTTTAAACTTCATGAGATTTGCACAGGCCCACTCTTCAAGCCTATCCAGGAATGTCTGGATGCCATCCCTTATCTCCAGCATGTCAGTCACACCACACAGCTTGGAGTCACCAGCAAACTTGCTAAGGGTGCCTCAATCCCACTATATCACTGCTCAAAATATTAATTAGTATTGATCCTAGTGTGCACTCCTGATGGATTTCACTTGTTACTGGTTTCCACTTAGATATTGAGCTATTGACACAGTTTGGATGTGGCAATCCAGCCAATTACTAATCCATCTAAGAGTTCATCTGTCAAACCCACATATTTCCAATACCAAGTAGTATCAAGAATGTTGTGTGGGACTGTGCCCAAGGCCTTACAGAAGTCAAGACAGTTGACATCTACATCTCTTATCTTGCCCTTTCCATTGTAGAGGGCCACAAGATCAGTCAGGCACAATTTGACCTTGTTGAAGCCAAGTTTTCTGTGTCTAATCATCTCCCTGTCTTTCATATGCTTGGACATGCATTCCAGGAGGATTTGTTCCATCATCTTAAAGGCACTGAGGTGTGGCTTGCTGGTCAGTACTTCATAACCTAGGATTAATACCAATACCTGCAACTACCTTAATAAAAATACCTGCAAATATTTCAACAGAAGAGAACATTATGAGAATATAATGGAGATTTGAATTGATGGATCTCCTCTGAGTCATTGCAAATCACCAGGCCAGCAGAGACTTTACAAGCTCAACCACTCTTTCTATGCATGTACTATCCCAATTAACAAGAATATTTGTCTCTGACAACAGAAAGATTTCTTCAAAGTCTGCTGGATTTGTACCTGTAGCAATCTGTCACTACTGCCTTTAGTGTTTGGTGGAAAGGTTTAAATTCCTGTCTTTCTCATCCAAACACCAGGATCATTCTGGGAGAAGGGGACTGACAAATAGCTCTTCACTCTTTATTTTACATCCTAGAAGACTATCTTGTTTATATTATCATGTTTTCCTACTTTTCTGTTGGCTTGATGAACTGAGGGAAAGGCAGTTGTTTTCAATGAGGGAATGACTCAGAACCCTCTGCTGTATGCTTTGTACATTGTAGTGTAAAATGTATACGTACAAGATATTCAACACACATCTTGAAGATAAATAAAAACCTCACAAAGGCAATCATTGAGGTGTATCAATTCTAATGCCAGGCAGGTTAGGTAATTTCAATGAAATAGGATGACTGACCTAGTTTTAAAAGGTACTGCTGAAGGATTTTACTCCTACAGCCTTTAGTTAGCGTGCTGGTTGTTCAATATCTCATGTGCTCTGGCTCTAAAAGAATGGCCACAAGAAAATGAATTAGGGT
>VZTR01016442.1:47612-62842 GCA_013400775.1 Chaetops frenatus | reverse complement strand
AAAAAAAAAAAAAAAAAAGCGCATAGAAAATAGTAGTTTATATTTTACAATCACCATGTATTACAAAACAAATCAAGAGCTTCAGTTTTTGGTTGCCTATTTCCAAATGTGCAAATGTGTAGGATGACTTCCAGAACACCATACTCATATATGGCGTCCTAAAACTGTGTACTTAGGATTTCTCTGATAAGATCAGGCATTTGTCACATAGTGAATAAGTGACATTTGTCCCTTCTGGCACATCAATAACAGAAAAGGGAATTCTGCCACAGGACCAAGGTGCTCCTGTCAGAAATCTCTTCTAAGGAATCTTAATATGCCCCACTTCTTATGCTAAAAAATGGCTTGAAGTTGCAGCACTTTGGAAGGCTCTGTTGCATCAGAATGATCTTTCTGAACAGAGACAAAAAGTAGAATAACTCATCTTTGCTTTTAAATCCTAAATTCTCCTGAATATCTTAGGATCCATGGGATTTACTCTTGGGAATAAGACCTGAAGATCTTAATGCCAGGTTAACAGCACAGGCACTTCTTTTTAACAAGTTCTATGGCAATACAGTAAATAAAAGTAATTTAAATGATAATAATGGCAGTGGGGAAACTTAGGTCTAGAATTAGTATAGATTTCTTCAAGCTAAGCTATAAATAGAACAAAATTTTAGTGAAAAGTAAAGCAAAGATCATAATGAAACACTGAAGAACCCTGTTTTCCCTTATCTCATGAATCTCTGACTAGAAAAAAGATAGAACTCTTGCTCAGTTTCAGTAATCTGAAAGTTTGATGGCTACAGTTAATTTTGCAAAAGGCAAATTCAGATTAAAAATTACACCAGCTAACATAAGCACTTATTTTAAAATGGGATGATCTTGTGTTCTTGTACAATAACCACAGAAATAACCTGAGAACCAGCTACAGATGAAATCAGGTTCCTGATCTAGCTTTAATGTATTCTATCTGCCTAATTTATTCTTAAATTCTCTTAAATTAAATCCTCTCAAACCATAGCAAACAGGCTTATCTATGACAAACACAGTCCTAACACACCTGTTGTCTCCTTGGGCTCACAAAGAGAAAGAGGCTCTCACAACATATTAGATTTCTGTAGCAGACTGTGCAAACTCAAATAATGCTCAGGAACAAGGAGAGAAAATTAAAAGCCTATTCTACGTTTCTGTAAATTCCACTGCACTGGTTTAGGATACTTGGGATACTGGGATCCAGAGTTATTTTCTACATCTCATCTCTTAAAAATACTCCATTAATCTATAGCTAAAACTACATATAATTAAAGTAGTTATTTTCTTTTTCTATATTACCAAATGATGATCTAAAATTAAAGTTAAAATATGACATTATGAATGTACAAATTTATACTATTCAATTTCATAAATATGACATGACAGCTACATTCTATAAGGTAGACTATCCAATCTCATGAATTTTAGAGCTCTCAGTTACTGGAGAAAAGAGAAAAAAAACTTTGACATAACAAAGTACCTCTAATTTCCATGTTTGTTGCATGGAATATGCATACACAGTATGTTTGGAAGTTACTATACAGAATGCATTCTGTAACATAAAAGGTTACATTTAAGACAATGAATACAGGCTTTCTTCACAGCAGAATGGTCCATTTTCTATTCTTGGTATGCAGGTAAATTAATACATTTTTGAAAACAAATCTAGTCTGATTTTTATTCCATACATAATTAAATGTCCTGATTCAAAACTCCATCATTTTACTTATAAACTGCGGTTGATGTTTTTTATGTAATGTAAACCCTTATATAGCTTACTTGTTAATATTTCTTTAATTTTCAAATATCAAAAAGGAAAGAAACTTCCTATAGTTTTCAAATATGCATTGCTGACACTTCCCTCTGAACTCTCTGCAAATTTCCTGAAGTTCCTTATAATCCTTTGTCAGATTAGTTTCTTGGAAATGTCACTTGGGCTGAAGAGCACAGAGATCTTTCTATCGAGGTCATTGGGATTACCAAGACTTCCAGTTCTGTGATTTTCAAATTAACTACAAAACAGCAGAGTTTTGTATATTCAGTTTAAAAATCAGAGGCTAAGGATTCTCCTCAGAATATGGAAACAGGCTTCAGAGCTTACAGATAAAGTAAGGACAACAAAATGATCAACTGATAAAGTTTTGTCAAAACATTTTCTGGTTTTGATTCTTCTTTCAAAATTAAAATGAAAGTTAAAAAAAAAAGACAATAATTATCTGTATGTGGATGAGGTCACTAGCATAATTTTTACCCCATCTGTCAATTACATGTCCATGTTCCATACGTGAAAATAATAATGTCAACAGAAATTAGTCTGGTTGCTGATTCTGACCCCAACACTACTATATACTCCTGAATTTAAAATTTAAAAAAAAACAAAATTAAAAAACCCTATTACCTTAGGGGAAAAATATGTTAAGCAATATAAAAAATGTGTGTGGTTTTGTTACAATAACTACAAGGAGCTGGGTATTTTTCATTATGTTAGGAAGCATGTAAACAATACGCACGAAACTTCATTTTCGTCTAATTAACAAGAATTTTGTTTGAAAAACAATTCTTTGCTCACCAGCTGAAGTGCCATGGCTATTTATAAACTCAATAGCCTAATGCTCTTCTCAATTGCTGATTTTTTCTGTAATTTCTTTGAAAGTTTCCTCCAAAGCATGCCCTCTATATACTTCAGGACTGTGAATTTGGCTGAAAATTTAATTGGAATTGCACTTTGTAGGTTTTGGCTCCCTGTCCTGGTACTCGATCACAAGCAAGAGAGACAGGATACAGCATCTCATGTAAATGTGAAGTCTAATATTCTAAAGAACATTTTCTTTCTTTCTTTCTTTCTTTCTTTCTTTCTTTCTTTCTTTCTTTCTTTCTTTCTTTCTTTCTTTCTTCCTTTCTTTCTTTCTTTTCTTTCTTTTCTTTCTTTTCTTTCTTTCTTTCTTTTCTTTCTTTCTTTTCTTTCCTTCTTTCTTTTCTTTCTTTCTTTCTTTTCTTTCTTTCTTTCTCTCGTTGAATATCTACAAGCTGAAAATACCTTGGAACTTTGTAGGGTATTGCTGTTAGGTAATAACTGAAAGGAAAAAAACCCAAACCAAATACCCATAACAATTCCTCCCTCTACCTCCCCTGCCCCAAAAAAACCCCAAAGCAAAACAAACAAACTGAACCAAACAAAAAGCCCACATCCACAATGTTTGTTACTGGATGACTGCATTTTAAGAAGTGGTTGTTGATAGACTCTAGATTAATAGGAGAGGTCTTATCTTCATGAAATCTCTTCCTGGTAAAACACAGTTTTTCCAGGAAATTTCAATTAACAAATAAATCTGCTGCCTCTATCTTGTCCCTCCCTGGCCTCTTAGACTCTTCTTGGAAGTAAAATGAAAACATAACACAGTTATGCCACTTGATACACCTCTGAAAATACTTACACCAAGAAATGGAAACTGGTGTATTTATGATTAAACTGTTGAAACATTCTGGTTTTGTTCACAAAACAGTAAACTGTGAACAATTCTCTCAAGGCCAACAGCAATACAGAACTGTAAAACCAAAATAAGGGACATGTTTATACTGTTAACACTGATTTTCCTTTTCTATATCATTGTCTAGCATATCTTCCGTCACAATGTAGAAGGTAAATAATGTCTGTTAAAGCTTCTTAACACTCTCAGAATGAAAGACCTCATGAACTGAATTTGGCAAATACCAAATGGGGTTTAATTTTTCTAATGAAAATATAGCAGTTTCTGTGAGGCAGTACACTGGATTCTAAATGAAGCAGATATCTCCAATATTCTCTTCTGAAGAAAACATTTTTGAAATGCACTTTAACCATCCAACACTCAGCTAGCTGCTTCGAGTATTTCCAACTTTAACTGCCATGAAAAGTCAATTCTCATTTGAGTGGAATATGATTTAAAGGAACTTCAGAAAATTTAATTTTCTCAATATTGCCAGACTGTACATATTTAGATTAGTGCATAACTGAACAGATTTAAAACAACTTTTTGATTAAAAGCATCTCAGAACAATAAAACACTTGATAGTATCTCTGAAATAATCTGGGAAGATAGAGAGAAAGGAAAAGAGAAACAGAACAGAAGTTGAAGATGTATGCAAACTGAAGAGAAATAATTCTGAATTTTTTTTAACTTATGTAAATATTAAGGCTTCAAAGACAAAGAGAGAAAAGAGATTTCTTAATATTGATCAGTAGGTACAAAACAAAAAATAATCATCTATAAAACTTCCCTGATGAGAAATATCCAGTAGTCATTAACTGAGACATAAAACATAATTATATTTTAAATGATGTTTGGGGAGAGGAGCATACCTGTCTTCAGTGTTAATGTCACAAGGAGAAAGAGAAAATCTCCTGTTGTAAAAATTTCTCTTATTAGTTCTGCTAAGTATTTACCAGGAGAAATCTTTTTCTCAATATGCAACAGAACTTCTCTGAACCAAATATATTCTTTTTTAAGTGGTCAGAAAAACACAAAGTCATGTCATGCAACCTCAAGGATTTCTTGCACTTGACACAGATAAAATTCTTGCATTCAGTGCAGAGAGGCAAATAATTTGTTCTACCTCTAGGGCTGTCTGTACCAATTCTAATGATGTTTTAGGGTAACAGTTCTCTATTATTCACAAAATGTCTCAAAATCAACAAATATAGCTACCACTATCATTATCAATAGCATGAATACAAAGAAATATTCTTGTTGAGATTTAAACATGTAGAGATTTAAAGAGTTTTGACAAATGTAACTCAAATGTTATCCTCAGATTAGAAGGGGGGTTTTTTGTGCTCTTTTCAGACATTGACAAGATGAGGAATTTAGTAAAAGATATTCATTAAAGACATCCACCAAAACTCTACTATTACTGTGAAGCAATAAAGTATATTGAGGGCTAGAAATAACATAGAAAATAGGTTCTCCTTATAGCATTCACTGTTCCATCTGAATCAGCAACCACCAAAAGATGAATGGAGGTCTCCCTTTAGACAGGGAGGAAAAGGACTGGTGCTAAGGAAGTATTACTCCAAAGTGGCCTTTTGTTGTTGCTAGGAAGAGCTCTCTGAATTCTCCTTCGACACAGAAAAGCCACAACCCTTTAAATAGAGTAGAGCACATTCACAATAAAGTCAGTAATACTTCTGTAGGGCATATGTTTAAAAAATCAGGTTTGATTTGGTAGTCCACACAATTTTAGCATATTTCTTCATCTTTTGTTAGACATGCACTATTCTCTCCCATCCAAATTCATGGAAGTGCACTGCACACAATGTTAATAATTATTTTTTTTTTAATAGAACCTAGAAATTAAAGCTAGGGCCTCATTGTACTATGGCCTGCACACATCTGGGATGAAAAGACTGCCTTTTCACCAGAGAGGTTATATCTAAATTGTTAGAAAGTGTGTGCTGTTACAGAGGTGATTCAAGGTATTTGATCAAAATGCCAGGATTCTCAAAGGGAGATAAGATAATTGAGTCTGCGCTCAACAGCATTAGGTATTCATAAGATTTCTTGCATTACTCTCATTTTATCACTCACTTAAACCACTACCATATATTCATTCTAGACAGACTAAAAATTACACTCTCAAACAATTAATAAGTGTTAAAGAAAATTTTCAAAGAGCGCTGTTCATTCAGCAAGTCTTCTGACAATAAATTCTAAATGCTAATGCTGAAACTGAAAAATGTTTGGTTTTGTGGTTCTCCAAGGCCTATTGCATAAGAGGATGATAAAACATATCTAAGGACTCTTTCAAAACACTTTACACTTTGGAATATTTTCCTGGCTTCATAGAAATCCACAGAAAGTCCACAATTAACTCCTGAAACAGAGCTTTAATTATTTTTTTTTTTTTTTTTAATAACTGCTCTGGCTACAACAGGTTCTAATGTGTTTTCTGATAAAATGTTGTCTGAAATGGCTTGTGTTCAGACCTCTGGAGAAGAGACACGTTCTGCAGCTGCTGAGAGGTGCCATGAGAGGAGCATCAAAACTCTACTCTCATGCTCACGTTTTCATCTGTGACAGTAAATATTGCTGTGAAAACTCTCTAAAACAGCTTGTGATGACAATCAGTTTTCTGACCAACCCAGCCCTTTCCTGAGTGTGAGAAGTAGAACCTCTGAGCTTTCTGTGTTACCTCTTCAGGTAGTCAGCCCTGCACATATCTGCTCTCCCCCATGTGTGACACATTAGCCTGCTAAATGATCATTTTGACATACAGAACCAGGGGTGCTGACACACCTGCTCTGTGGGCCCTCCGTGGAGCACTGCCACAACATAAAATCCCTTCACATATTTGAGGTATTATATAAATGTACTCCCCCATGGATACAGCCCTAGCAGCAGTCAGCCTGAAGTTCAACAGAGGAAAGGCAAGAAACTTGCTGGAAGTGTGTCTTAAATTCAGCTTAGTTGTGTAGTCCAAACTTCTGAACTGGTTCTAAAAGAACACATGCAAAAAGTAAAGTTTGAATGAGTCAGTAAAATTAATGATATGCATTGTTTATCTTATCTGAGGTTTCATACAGAACATGCGTAATAACTATTAAAATGCAAAATAAAATGCAGTTATTGGTCTGATTTAAACATAGAACATAAAGAAATATTCATCTGATAAACTATTTATGCAAGCATTCACATTTTTGTGGCATTTCTTCAATAAATTTCAATAGTCCCAAGTGGCAAAATCTTAACTTCAGCTCAGTATTGATATTCAGCTGATAAGCTCCTTTCAATCTTCAGTAAATTAAAACTGTAAATTGTGGCTAAAGTTACATAGTATGTTTTTCTTTCTGATATACTCTACAGGACTCCCCTATTCTAAAATAATAATCTTGTTTGAAAAGATGAAAAAAGGAAATGGAATTTCCAATAAATTCTCTTAAGAATACTGAATTCTAAAGCACATTTTTCTTTATTTACTCAAAAACAATACCTGAATTTTTATTGATTAAACAGATTTTGTTAGTTTTTTCCAAATTTGCAATCTCCAATTGTCTTTTCTCCTATAAAGTTCTTGGTGTTTTTCAAAAAGAAATTAATACAAATATATTTTTTACATGAGTAGGAAGATGAATTTCGACTCTAAGGATTGTTATATTTGCCAAACTAAAGGACACTGAAATTAAGCAACAATAAAAAAGAAGCCATAAAGAATTTTGAAGACAATGGGACTCTTGCCTGAATGCAGACTTTACCATAAAGTCCCCCTATATTAAAAATAGATTTATTTAGCATGTAAGACCCTGAATAAAAATAAAAGATGGAAAATTGTATTTGTAAACATAACATTTCAAGAGTTAAAGTGAGAAAACTGGTGAGAAAAGTTAGTGAGAAAAGGAGATGCTAAAATACGGTGATTGTTGTAGAACTGAGGCACTTCTGGAGACTAAGACCCACTTTTCTGCATTTCAAGTCTCTTTATTTCACAACAAACAGAGGAATGGGTGTCCCTTCTCAACAACGGTTTCCAGGCAGAGGAAGCTTCTCAACTGGGAATACTAGAGCAGACACATAACCCCAAATCATACAGATGGTAAAGAAACAGATGCAGCAGAGACAGGATGCTGAGATTCTGCTCCTGTTTCCAGTGGCAGAGCAGGAGCGATATTGCCGTGCAATTCCGAGCTATCCTTCAGTGCTCTGCTGCCCCGGGCGGGACTGAGTGCTCCTTCTGTCTAAACAATGCAACTGTTAATGAGTTACAGCATCTAGTTAATTATAGCTCAAGGTGAGGAAGCCAATGGAATACCAGAGAAGAAACCGGCCTTATTACTATTGTAATGATTTTTAAGTGTTTGGAAATACAGGAATTTTTCTGGAAGTTTCTGCAGTGATAGGATTAGTGGAGTAATGTGAATGAGGGTTTCCCAAACTGGTCTTGATGAGATTCCAGTATGTTACCTAAATTCATGTTAAAAAAAAAAAAAATTTCAAGGATATACACACTTTAGCTCTCCATTCATGCTAAAAATAAAAATCCCAATAATTTTATATGTGAGTAATATGTCTTTGAATGAACATTATTATAACCTATAAAGCTCAAATATAAATTGGTGGGAAAATGTAAATTATGCTGCTTGTTACATTACTTAGATATGTACATATGCTGCAACAATCATTTAGCAGTTAATCATCTTGCCAAGATTTTAATCTGTTTGTTGCTAGTGGTTGACATAATTTCCAAATTGATTTTCCCACAATTTTAATTTACTAAAGCACATTTTTTCTTAGAAATTTAAACTTGAATGTACATGGTAGAAATATGCAAAACTATTATTATGAAAATAAACCATAAATTATTACATATCTATACACTGTACCTCCATTGCAAGCAGCATTAGACAATCATAATTTCATTAATCTGTGTTTTATGAAGTTCTTTGTTTAATTGAGAATTATGAAGAATAGCTAAAGTAAGAGACCAAGATATAAATATTGCTTGGATCGACTTGATTTTTTCTGAACTTCTTACTGTGATATAAATTCTTACTTCAAATGAGCTGTTAAAAATCCCTTGGAATCAGTCTGTGAATTTATTCTAGGAAACACTGTGAAAAATGGGAAGTAAGCATGGGATTGGAACTGTGAGATAAAGAGTACGAGAGGAAGAGAGTGGGAAACAAGTAGAAAAGCATCAGTGTTTAGAAAACCAAAAATGTTACCAAAAAATTGAGCTATTAAACATAGACTGAAACACATTGGAATTAATTGTTTAGTTAAAAAAAAAAAAAAAAACAAAAAACAAAAAACAAAAAAACAACAACAACAACAACAAAACAAAACCAAAAAACCAAGATCAGGAAAAGACTTAATGAGAGGAAAGGAATTAGCATACCTTCAAATAAGTAATATGAAATTAAGCAAATTAAGATTTTGGGAATAACTTTTTATTTCAATATAGAGAATTGAGCCAGGACTTGTGTTTGGAGCTGACCTGCAAGCCATGTTTTTTTAATTTTGCTATTGCTTGCATTTTTCCTTTCTAGTTGGCAATACTCCTCATTATGTCTTAAGTTTTATGAAAGTCAATAGAACTACAGTAACTATTATGATCAAAGAAACAGAAATTCTTCTGTACACCTTGTTTTATTTATATCAATGTATATGTTTTTGTGATACACTTGCAACACTGTTTCAGAATCTGAATTTGGTATAGGAGCCATCTCATGTTTTTAGAATTCTCCAGCACTCCTTTTTCTGACATTTTATGTGGTCCCTCAGCCAACTCCTCTCTGTTCCAGGTCACTTGAAAAGCATGCATTAAAAATATATGTTTGACAACCAGGTTTTACAAACTTACTCAAACCTTGAATGATTTGGATTTCATGCATAATTTTATTTTAAAACTCTCCCTTTAACCAAGAGCCATCCCCATCATCCCTGCAGTCACCTAGGGTTACCTCCTTAGAGTTCCCTAGGAAAATACAATTCCAAGCATTGCCCAGGGCCTTCAAGACCTGCTGTTACAAATTTCGATGTGTTATACTGTTTATCCACTTGACTCACCATCTTTAAACATTTATGTACAGTTGCTCTGCTTGTTCCTCCAGACGCCAAAACATCCAGAGTCTGCCCTTGACAGTGACCACCTCATCGGGCTTGTTTTAGTCCCATCACACAGGACATTAACCCTTCCCTGCTGCCAGATTAGCAGTGATTTTGGGGTTAAACAATGTAGCTGATCAAATCCTTCCCTTTTAAAGCAGGATTTAAAACACCCCTGTTGAATCTTGGTTTATTTTTAACAGAAAAAGAAGGAAAACATGAAAGACAAGGTAAGACTTTCTCCTGTGGAAATGTAACTGAAAAAGAAGCAGGTATCTGCATTTTGAAAGAGAAGAACAACAGCTGATTGAAACATGCACAGTAAAGTTCATGTGGAGAGATCCTAATCTTGTCTCCTCCTATGTGTTTTTTTCTTGGAAATAAAAGTTCTGCTCCAGACATTAATTTTGATTTTGTTGTTTGTTTGTTTGTTTTCACTAAGAAATTGAGCTGTACTTACACTTTTCAGCTCTATATAGGAAATAGGATTTTCTTCAGCTCTAGGATGTGTTTTCTTTTTCCTGAATTTTCCTTTTTTTCCATTCCCATTTCCTTCCTTCTTTTTCCATTAATTCAAATGTTTATCCTCACTCCTTTATTTTTCCAAAAGTGAAATGGATTCCCAAAATGTCAGATGCTCCAGAAACTCCACTGGAGATTTAGTTGGCAATTTTTCCAGGAAAAGGCTTAGAAATGTTGGAATAGATGACAAAATTGATGGGAAGATGTTTGGAGACATAGAAGTACAAACAGAATAGTAAAATAGTCCTATTTTCTCTAGCTTTAGAAAAGTTTAGACAAGCTGAAGATATGATCCTGGATTTGTTTTTTTTTATTTTTAAGTTGGGGTTTTTTCCAAATTATTTTCTTATATGTTAAATTTACTGTGAAGGTATTAAGCACATATAAGTAAAGAGAAAGGAAGAGACAGCTCTGACCTTGTACAGATGCAGAAAGAGGGATAACTTTAGCAAAACAGATGAAACAAGGGTTACAATTCCCACAGGCTTCCACTGCAGACCTCTTGACTGAGAGCTGACACTGGGGCTAATATCCAAATGCTACCAAAGAGAACATATTGTGAGACAATTTGTGAGACATTTCTGCACTATTTCTGACTCTTATCTCCTCAATGGTGTCATTAGTTTGCAAGCTTCAGCTCCTGCACTCAGCAGTGGTATCATTTACAACAGCTGCTTCTGCTATTGACTGATGAAATTAAAATGCACTTAAAAGCATTACAAAGAAAAGACATGCAGATTTTTCAGTAAGGACTGACATTACCTTGAGAAACTGTATCGATTTGCCATATTTATTTATGGGACTTCTTTCCATGACAAATTTTTATGGATATTTGAAGGAGGTAAGGAAAAAAACCACAGCTACGTTTCACTGCAAAGACTCCAAGTCCTCAGATATTTTTTTGTCTGCTTCTGAGTGGCAAAACCTGCTACCCTATTTAGAATTTTGAGCCTCAGATTTACACAGACAAAGCTTATTCTACAAATAATTGAGTGTAGGAAAATGGCTATTTCTCAGCCTTCCTGAACATACACAGAGTGGATATTTACACCCTTTTCTGTTACTATTACCTGTCTCTGCTTTGTGCCAGAGACCTTCCTCCTACATTTCTCTACCTCTTCCTCATCTGGCATGTAGAATAGCAAAAGGAGCAAAATGAGCTCACAGAACAAACTCACTTTTATGTCATTAATGTTTAAACTCCTATTAACTTTCAAGGCAGAAAGTTCAGCATGAAATTACTCAAAGTAGGCTGTCAAAAATTTAATTTGCAAAAGCTGTTTTCTCATAATTCTGGCATAGGCTAGTGTTATTGCTATTATTACATAAACAAATAAATATATTTTAAGGGCTGCTTAGATATTGGTATAAAGGTTGTTGTTTTAATAGCATGGTGTCACAGAAAAATATATATACATGTTTATAAATAGTAACCATTTGCAATGGAGACAGTACGTGCAATGCAGACAGTATTACAGTGATGTTAAATAGGATCTTTATGAGTGCAGTCTCATTATCTTACAATTTCAGAGAGAACAAGAATATTGATGAGACAAGTTAAGTCTTCTGGTCTCTTACAGCTGAAATAGTGAAGATGTTTCATCACTAAAATAGTGTCCCTAACTACATCTAATTCTATGAAAAATATTGTTGTGTAACACTTAAAATGAAACACATAAAGTTTATTCTTGAAGCTGTGCTGACGTCATTCATTGAAACCGTGGCTCTAAACATTCCTAACCAAAACAGCTGAAGGTTTTTCTGCCCCGCTCTGCTGAGACCCCACCTGCAGGGCTGCACCCAGCTCTGGGCTCCCAGCACAGGAAGGACAGGGACCTGCTGGAGCCAGCCCAGAGGAGGCACCCAGGTGATCAGAGGGATGGAGCAGCTCTGCTGTGGGGAAAGGCTGAGAGAATTGGCATTGTTCAGCCTGGAAAAGAGAAGCTTTTGGGTGACCTAATTATGACCATTAGATTCCTAAGGGAACTGACAAAGAAAGATGGGGAGAGACTATTTACAAGGTCTAGAGTGACAGGACAAGGGGGAATGGCTTCAGACTGACAGAGAGTAGGTTTAGGTGAGATATTAGGAAGAAATTCTTTACTCTGAAGGTAGTGAGGTCCTGGCACAGGTTTCCCAGAGAAGCTGTGGCTGCCCCATCCCTGGAAATATTCAAGGCCAGATTGGATGGGGCTCTGAGCAACCTGGTCTAGTGGAAGGTGTCCCTGCCCATGGCAGGGGCTTTGGAACGAGATGATCTTTAAGGTTCCTTCTAACTGAAACTATTTTACCATAATTCATCACACTTCTACCCAACAATAGACAGATGAGATAAATACCATAAAAATCAAGATATGTGTTTCAAGAATATGAAACCTCTCTTTTCAGGAAGAATATAAGAGGAGCACTATCTTTTTATAAAGTATACTACTGAACATCGATGCAAAGATTGAAAGAAGTCCACAAATAAGTAACAGCTTAGCAACTTTTATGCATTAAAGTCCTTGGAAGTGTGGATCTACTATGACTGTTTTCAGGAAATATATCATTGATATCAATTAGTGCTATTAAACTGCATTTGGAGTTACATCTTTTCACAGAAAATTTATAGATTATTTTAAAAACATCTTTTCAAATGTCAACGATTTATGTTAACAGGTCATTTCATTTATCTAAACCTTTCCCTTTGCAAATCAAGCTTTGCTAAGACAACATGCAATTCTGTTGAAGGCAATTTGGATTAGACTTATTGCTTACCTTGTGTTTCTATTATACTTTCTTCACATTTCTTCCTATGCCTCATGAAAAAAAATGGTCTGAGCTTCTCAGAGAAATATTTGGAAAGTTCCAAAAACTCGAAGATTCTATATAACAATATCAGCTTTATTTTTGCACATTATCCTTTAAGTAGCAAAAAAAGAGCAGCACTGGAAATGCAACTTAAAAAATCCATGAAATTCAATCAGCTTATAGATCTGAATGTTCTTTCTTCTCCTTTTATGCTTTAAGAAAGACCACCTAAGCTTGTAAAATGCTGTAAATAGGTGATGTATAAAAGACATCTTTGAAATAAAGACAGGACAGACTGAGAATAAATAAACTGCAAAATTTTATTCAAGAAATATGAATTTTTCTGTGTTATTGAAAAAGATATTTGTATGTTATCTCAAGACACTAGAAGAATTTCAAGGTCTGTTCATGAAAAAGATTTAAATGTATCTCTTTTTATTACAGACTTTGAAATGTGACCACATCTTTTAGCATCACCACTTTGAATAAACACAATATATACAGCAGCTTCTCAGTAAGCTGATAGATATTTTGAAAGTATATTAAATGAATACATTGTGAAGGAGTATTGTTCTATTTATCTTGATAAGAGGATTAAATTCACATTCCCTAAACTATGGCCTGAAAAATTTTGATCACATAGCTGGATTTTCTGCTTCAAACAACAAATTAGAGTCAGTAGAAAGGAAAAAAAGAGATAAAAATTTGTCCAATAGTGAGACAAAAAAAAAGTCATATAGCTGACATGTCCAGCAATCTCCTACATTTGTAGTCATAACACTTCAAGCTAAGTAAAATGTTACTTCTCCTTTCCTTTACTCAGCTCAGCATTACACAATGTTTGGACAAACAGAGGTTAAGTGAAAGACAGCCTGTGTTTGAATTCGTGTCTGTTCTTTAATTGCAGCGCCTTGCATTGCCTTAGAAGTAGTGAGTGATCACATTGATAGAGAATGTAGTTATGTAGGGACCAAGGTGAACATTGAAGAGCCAGAATTAGGGAGACTGAGTGGACTCATTTTGTGATTGTGAAACATATAAAAACATATGCAAGTACATGTACACATAGATTCATTATTTTTTGTCATAATATTAGAAGATTTCCTTATATCCACACGTAGCAATATTGAGCCAAACACTATGTGTTGGTTCCAAATTGGTCTCAGTTATTTTAAGCTGACAAATTGTCCAATGACTTAGTTCTTGTCTTTGGGATTTTTATTTGGTTACCTGTAGAAAAATAATCAAGGTAAAATGTTCCTTACTGTGATAAACATGGAGAGAGGGGTATGTGGGGTTCAGTAGTTTTTCCAAAATTTATTTTGTACCAAATTGTACTAAATAACACTATTCTAAAATGCATCTTTAGCTTTTTTGATTGGGGTTGATTTTGGTTTGCTCAAGGAATGCCACATCCTAGATTGTTTGAGGAGCTCTGTCCATAGTGTGCCTCGCTTTCGCAGTAGATGCACATCATGTCTACTTAATCCAATAGCAGAAATGGTGATGTGCAGACCTGTCAGCTACGAAGTATTACTATTTAACACCAAGGAGTAAGGGGTCAAACAAACAAGCAAAAATAATCTAACCATTATGTTCTCATGTAAGATGTAACCAAAAGTATGTATTCTATCACAGTCTCCATAAACTGTTAAAACCAAGTGAGGCAGAGTTCTTTATCTTGTCCATGACACATCCCTGATAACTCCCCCCGAGGATTATCTTCTGTTGATGGGCCATCGAGCCTCACTGCACGACTCATGAAATTACATCTTCCCATTGTGAGATGCTCCACCCAGGGGGAGGAACCAAGCATTCCTACCTGGATAAAATCTGAGGTTTGGAAGATCACAAGCAGCCTTATCTACTGGATTTGCAGAGGACAAGAGCTACATAACCACCACTGGACCTTCAGAGGAAGACCAGACCCTTCTACAAGATCACCACTTGAACAGAACCACATCTATCACTTCAAGAGGACTGCAGCCACCATTTAATCAGACTGCTACCAACACCCTGGCCAGCAGGGTGTCAGGTTGTACCCTGACTCTGTCAGGTCAAGCCAGTGTTTTCTGCCTCTATTTTAATTTTCCTATTAAATTTTTGTTCTGACTTGGAGTCTCTCACTGGTTTGCTTTCAAACTAGTACACATACAAGGAAGTAACAGCCAGAAAATAAAATTGGTAGCAAACTTCTGCTCAGTTTCTGCACTGGGAATCTAGAGCTCCTCTTAAGTTGAGTGGAATTTCTCAAATTTATTTTGCCTAAGAACACATGTTTTTGTCATACTCTCAGAGGCGTTGAAGAGGTTTTTGGTGTAG
>VZTR01016442.1:21323-47533 GCA_013400775.1 Chaetops frenatus | reverse complement strand
GTGGAAATGAACAATTTTTTGTATGGAAAATTTTCACCAACCATTAATGGGGAAACTGAGTAGCTGGAACTACTCATTAAAAGGTCAAATTGACACAACAACAGGGTACATATTCGGTTATTTGAGTTGCCTGTTTCTTGACACCATTATGTAGCTGCTGAAATGCCTACTAGCACAGAGAGAGAGTGGCACCATGGACAAAGATATTAGTGATCTTCAAAGTGGCTGGAAAATGTAGCCATATGTCATATTTTCAAATGGAGCTCCTACCTGGAGGAGGTTCAGGTAGGCACTAGAGATGTGAGGAATTGGCAGCGTGCAGATTGAGCTGCACAAACACCTATCACAGCTCCATTAATCTGTGTACCCCTCTTTAAGGAAGAAGGCTGGCCAACCTATCACTGCCCCTCTTTTCCTTCTCTGACCTTGACAAGATACAAAAACCTTCTATAAACAACAACATTAAAGTGCAACTTTCAATATCACCACAGTGCACCAGAGGAAAATGTTTCAAATATTGAGAAGACAGATGAATCGGAAAAGTTATTTCTTGTCTTTTATACTAAGATCTAGAACCCTTCCTGCTGGAGTAGGCAAGGCAATTTTCCTTTTGCATGCCACCAAATGATGGCTAAATTTGGTGCATGGAAAAGAGCCGAATCACCTACCTGAAAAGAAATCTCTGAATCTTGCAGATCACATCTCTTTTGAAAGAAAAAGATATTTTCATTGCTATGGTCTTAACAACAACACATTTGAAATATATAAGCTGCAAGACAGTATGAAGAGTTGAATGGAAGTATTGTGGACTTTCTGCAGCTGCTACACAATTGTGCTTAATCCTCTAAATCAAGTTGTAAACAACTCTGGGGTGAAAAAGAGCAATATAAATTCTGAAAATAAAAGCAATCAAATATAATATCATATAGTGGCAGGTAATTTCAAAGCTACTTTCATTGGAACAATATTTTTTCAAACTACTGCAATGAGTACTTAATTATTTTGTCACAAATACAAGACAAATTGTATGCTAGTCCATTGACCTTCCTTTCCCTATATATGATATCTGATCTTATTGGTAGAATTCTTGTAAAATATTACTTCAACCTTGACATTGTTTTCTGCTGAATATGGACACAATCTCTGCCCATCTCCTGCTTGTAGTTTCACTAATGTTCTCTCTCAGTCTTTTGACCCAACTCAGAACCATGCAGGTGCCGGTACTGCAGAAAATCATTAACCTGTGAACAGCTTCTGGAAGTCTCTCACCTGCCCTCTTGGTGTCTGTGGGAGTTCTGTCTATAAATGTCATAATGAGGATTTGTACCTTCCTCCTAAGACCAGGTCATGTCAAATAAGGACTTACCTGCAAATGACCTTGCAAGAATTGCAAAGACATTTTTTCCATAGATGACTTAGAAAGGCTGTGCTGGGCCTCCATCTGTTTGCTCTGTCATCTCATATTTTTCACTGGATGCATGCACTTAGACAAAAATCTCCTTCTCAAATAAGGAATTGGGTTGAGCGAGACTTTAAAAATTAATGTATCTAAAACAATATGTAAATTTATGAAAAATATCTACTAAAAGAAACTCAGAAATAATTGCAACAGCTCTTTCATGGAACTTTCTTGGAATTGATGAAATACATGGGTCTTACTGGAGAGTATTAGTTCAGTTATACCCTTCCATAAATTATAACTATGATTTCTTCTTCTGTGAAATACATGGACAAGTAAAATTTCACTTCTCACTATGTGAAATTGAGACCAGTTCCTCTGCACAGTTTCCATCTCAACTTACTTTGTGGGCTTAAGTGACACAGGAGGTGTCAGACTAGCCTTTCAGCTCAGTTTCACTCAGAAAAAGAACTGGAATTCTCTAAAATTAGATTTCTGTACTTTGACAGTCTTTGAAATTAGAAAAAATATTTTGCAGAGACTACTAAGATGTTTCAAAAGATAATGTAGTAATTCAAAGTAACAGTCTTAGAATTTACATCTCCCAAACACCTACAACACACAAAACTCCTCTAAACAAAAACAATTACATCAATAGAGTGTCACCAGCATAAAGGCTGAGCAATGAAATGTTAAATCAGTCTCTGTAATCTCAGATGAATTACAGTGTTTATGCACTGTTTATCAATATGGCACCAGACTACTTCATCAGGCAAATCTGGGGTTTGGGTTTGATTTTTTTGTCTTTTAATAGAAAACTTTCTGTTTCCAATAAAACAGACAAATTAAAGTAAAAATTATACATAATCATACATTTTCCAATGTTTTTTTTTTTCTCTATGATACTAATTTTCTGGTTAAAAATACTACCTGCTACATATTGTGTTTCACTACTAAATGACCTGAAATATATTTCTATAAAATGATAAAATAACATTTGCACGAAAAGGAAGAGCATTCCTTTAGGTTTTGACTTGGTCTGGTTTGGGATTTTTGAAAAAATTATGTACAAGAGGGATGGAAAAATGCAAAATTAGTAAATAATTTTGCTACCAAATTTTATACAAGTGGGACACTGTAACTCTTTTTGAACAGAGACTTAGGTACAATGTTGATATTAAGCCTTAACAGAATAGTCAGTATTGCTTTTCTAACTTTAAATTTACTCAAAACTAAAGTTATTACCTTTCAGCTTTCCTTTGCAAATAAAGATAGAATTGTTTAAGGACCATAGTACTATTATTCTTTATCATGACTACTTTTAATAATGAAAATATTGAAGTAAGACATACTTGTTCATTTTCTCAACATAAAAAACCTCTTAATATTTAATACTAAACTGATTTAAAAAACCAACCAGTTTGTATCATCTTATATCTGTGATTTTGGGTTGATTGAAATGTATGTGTTTCTGCTAAAGTCAACAGAGTTGAATTTTAATAGGTTTTCATCTGATGCATTGTTTCTAAATTGCAAATTGGAGCCTTTAAGATTAAGGAAGGCCAAAAAATTTGTTGAAGATGTTCTTCTAGCCCATTTGACTTAGTATATAAGATGTCTTCATGTATTTAAAGCTTTGTTCCTAATCAAGTCTTGACAGAAATGAAGTTACAAATTAGAGATATTGCTATTTGGTTCATATTAACTGGGACCAGAATCAACAGAACTTTCAAATTTAGAGCTTTTTAAACATAAGTTTAAGTGATTTGATGCCAGAAATTAATACAGAACCAAGAGTTTTGCTGTACACTCTCTGTTTGCCTTTAATAGTCAGTAATGAGAAAATAAAACATTCTGTATAGAAAAAATTATGGTTGAGACTAAAATGCTTTAATAAAAGAGCTGAAAAACAACTCTTTTCAGGAGGACAGATCCTTATAAGTCGCTGAAAGGAGAGGCAAAAGAGTGAAGGCCCAAAATTGAGTGTGATGTGGCTGATGGTGATCCCAGGCTCCACACCCATGCCACATCTTGACAAGCAATGAAGCTTGTACAGATGGCCCAGGCACTCAGAATCACAGAATGTGCTCTGTTGGAAGAGAACCCACATGGATCACCAGTCCAGCTCCCAGCCCTGCAAAACACAACCCCCAAGAGTCACACCATGTCCCTGAGAGCATTGTCCAAACACTCCTTGAACTCTGTCAGCACTGGGGCTGTGACCACTCCCTGGAAGCCCACTCCAGTGGCCAACCACCCTCTGGGTGAAGTGCTTTTTCCTAATATCCAAATTAAACCTCTCCTGACAGAGGTCAAACCACTCCTTTGGGCCCTCTCACTGGTCACCAGAGAGCAGAGATCAGTGCCTATCCCTCCACTCCCCCTCAAGAGGAAGCTGCAAACAGCAATGAGCTCTCCTCTCAGCCACTTCTTCTCTTGGCTGAATAGCCCAAGTGACCCCAGCCACTCCTCATACAGCTTCAGGCCCTTTCCAGGCCCTTCACCATCTTTACTGCTCTTCTTTGCATGCTCTCTAATAGTTGTATATCTTTCTTATATTGTGGTGACTGAAACTGCATATGATATTCCATGGGAGGCCAGATCAGTGCAGACAGCTGCCTGTGGAAGGTCTTTGCTTTCCTGCTGTAAGCAGCCATTTCTGACATGTCCCTTCTGTGTTTGATGACACCAAGCATCCCTCCAACCTTGGTTGCCCCAGGAAGGAAGGTGTCTAAAGCCCATCCATAATGCTCTTGGAGAGGTACTGTGAGATTCCTAGTACGCACACAAAATTAATTTGTGCCCAAAAGGAACACTCCAACACTAAATCACTAGTGCTGGCAAAAAATGTCTCTTGTAAGGGACTTACATAGCCCCCGCAGTGTTCAAATTCTTAGTCCTTTCATAAAAAGTGAAGAGTTTTTCTACATATACCTGAAAAGTCTTGGTAGAATGGTAGGAGGGAACATTGGGCTGCAGGAGACTAATGGTCGGACTGTCACCAAAACACAAGACATCCAAATTCTAGTCTGTGTGGGCCCCCAGTTACCTTTCCAGATGCCAGGAGTAAGAGAGTTTTTCCCGGGGTTTCTCCTTTCTTAGATGTGATTTCACAGAGATGAGTTCAGCTTTCTTTTGTGGCTTAACAGAGTGTCAGTATTCAGAGCTAGTCAGCTGATTGGTTCTGTCAGGCCTGAAGGAAGCTGTCAAGTTCCTCACAGGGAAAAATCACTTATTAAGGCACAACATTTCCCAATTACATATTTTTAATTACGGGAGAGACAAACAGCTACTCAAGAACAGGTTATACCTTGCTGTCTTCTGTGCTGGTTTTGGCTGGGGTGGAGATAATTTTGTCCACAGTGGCTAGTACAGGGCTATGTTTTGATTTGGTTAAACCATGACATGAGCCAAGAAAACATTCAAAATTTCTGAGCCAGAAGGAGGTTAGAAAATTACTGTGTCTGTATGTCCTACAGCCTTAGGTCCTTGGTTGGTCATTGTTTCCAAAGATTGTTGCAAGAAATTTATGCCTTCTGTTTCATCACAACATGAAATTTCTAAATTAAGAAGATGGCTTTCTTGCTGTCATGTGAGAAGAGATCAGAACAAAAATTCCTACTGATGATGGAGTGCCTCTACCAGCAGGGGTAGAACTGCTTGCACTTCCTTGCTTTGCAACCAGGAACAGGTAGGGTAAAAGCTCAGTTTCCCTTCGTGTCAGGAAGATCTCAGTATAAATTTGCACATAGATATGCCCTGATCAGTAGAATTTAATGGGCAGCTGGCATTACAGACCCTACTCTTCATGCCAGGAATGTTCAATATTTACCTATTGGATCAAGCCTTTGGGGAATGGTGACCCATTTCTTTCTAATTCCTGGACCCCAGTGTGGCTTGAAAATGTATTAAATTCTTTGCTACTTATATGAGGAGACTTTTGACCTGGACAGAAGCAGAATGCAATTGGATCCTGAGGTTTAGATGCCTCCAGGCATACGCAGTTACTGAGCAGCCTCTGTCAAGCCTCCTTTTGGACACGTTTGTCTGTGCTCACCTATGCCTTCTTTAGCTGTCTTAGAGAGTGTTTAGCACATTTTTATACTATAAAACACTTTTTTTTTCTTGTTTGGAGTAGTGAATATAAACAAATATTTTGATTGCCATCAACACAAACGATTTCTGAGAAAAAAAAATAAAGAGCTAACATTTTTTCATTATCAAGATGCACTTGAAATTAAATTTTAACAACTAAAAATACACAGGGAGATGCATATTCATTTTATTCTTCACTACTCAGGTGTTATTAGGATTAGCTATGCATCAATTTCAACAGTGAGCAAAGACTGCCATCTTCTGACTTCCACAATATAACTGCACAACTGAATATACATCTTAGTTTGTCCTGTTACTGTTTATCACAGTGCTTCTAACTGGAAAAAAAACCTTGGTCACATCTTGATCCTGATGTCTGAAATACTGTGGCCCAGTAAGGGCCTTCACAGTACACTGTTCCACCACTGAAAGAAACACTCAACTGTGACAAGCAAAACTTGTTCACTTCATTGTTTCCTTGCAGACCTCTTCCATAAATTTGTCATCTCATCCACACTTCCAATGAAGTGTTTTCTACTCCCATCAGTTAATTGATCTGTTGATAATTTTCTTAATAACTTCCATACTAAATGACAGCATTTCACACTAAATGCTTAATGCTGTGACAACATAGAGCAACTGTGTTTCTGCCTTCCAATAGAGGTCAACAGTGTCCCAGCAACTAATGCTAGTACCTTTAGAATTCCCACCCAAAGATTCAGCTATCTGGCCTGTGAACCTGAAAGTAAATATCAGGCAGTTAATCAGATGCCTCAAGCTGCTCACTAAATTTTAAGTGGTATTACAGGAGATCTGCAGCACGTGGAACAGATGTATCTACATACATTGTGCCCAATTTCCATGCATTTACTACTCAAACAACAGACTGAGATAAATGCACAGGCCCCTTTTAGCAGAAGGAAAGCACAGGTAGCCACGTAACTGTTGTTTTCCACAGCTTTTATTCAGACTGTAGCCCCTGGCATGAGGCTGACAGAAAGCACAGACAGATGACGAGCCCGAGGTGTGGGAGCCCCGTGTGTGCAGCCCGTCACAGCTGGGTATCACACCAGGGAGTGCAGCCTCTCATGGCAAGCCTTTGCTGGGCCTACCACTGGCACAGAAGACCAGCTGGCATATGCTCAGCAGCAAATCCTGTTCTCCACTGCTGAAGACACTGCTAATCCAGCAGGCTTCCTTAACAAGAAGGAAATCCCTGGGCTACCAAAGCTCATCTTAAGTTAGGATCACCTTCTATGTGACCTACAGCAGCTGCATTCTCTGTGTGTATCCTGCCATACAGCACAACCCACACAGCAGACCCAGAATATATCAAACAGCCAGATCAATTTCAATACTTCACAGTTAATCAGTAGTCTGGAAGAGTAAAAGAGTAGACTATTAACTGATTTGGGTGAAGAAAGCAGACACCTCTAAATTTGCATTTGCTCTATTACTTCCATCCCTATTTTAAGGAACTTCTTTCTTCATATTCTCTTTCATGCCTCTCAGAGTGTTTTTATCTCTTTTATATAATCATTTCACCTCTTTCCTGAGGGGAAAACCAACTATTTAGAAATATTTTATGTCATATTATACAAGATCACCTTTTCTGTTAATTCATTTCAGTGTATTAAAGTGCTAATCCAAGATTTATTCAAATATAGGAGTGATTGGATGTGAATGTTTGTGTATGTTTATAGAAGAATAAATAAATATCCTTCATTCAAAATGTTCAATGATCAAAAAAAAATTCCCACTGCCTAGCCACTGTAAGTAGAATCCTCACCTCTTCCTTTCCCAGCTTTTTGATGTCACTGGTTCAACCATCATTTATCTATTTGGTCCCTTGAAAGGAAAACCAAAACAATAGCTGGGTCTCTGGGACCTGACTTGTGGTCTCAGTATGTCCAGTTGTTGTCTTCCCAATACAGAGCCTAAAACATAAACTGAAATATAGGATACTGGGATTAAAGTTAAAGAAATATTTTTACCTCACTATCTGAATGTGCATTCGGTTTGGATTTTGTTAGAAGAATATGTGTAACTGTGGTAACTAGTTCTGTCTGTGTAAATCCTTTTCTTTCCATTCAGCAGTCAAGCTGAAATAAAACAGGCAAAAATCTCCCCTGAGCTGAAGCAAGCAAAGTGACACTTCTGTAAATCCTATAAAAGTTATAAGGACACTTTCCACAAGCCAGCCAAGAGACAGACCTTCATCCTGCTGGTCAGTATAAAAACCAAAAAAGAAGCAAGATGTTCATCTGGGGGTTGTAGTGTAGCCTGTACTGGTTCACAATTCACTGTCCTGTTTCCTTTTAATCTTGCATAAAATAAAATAAAATAAATAGAAGGTTTTTTTTTTCCATAGTCACATATTTACCTTACTGATCATTTTCTTTCCAATTGTGTCATAGTCATACCCAAAATTTTTCTAGCTAATATCCTGAATTGATTAACATTGTTATATCAATGAGAAAAAAGCCTCTGGGAATGAAAAAAAAAAAAAAAAAAGGAAAAAAAAAATAAAGCAAATATAAACAGTGAGTTTATTTTTGTACAGTTATCATATCATTGAATTGCATGTTTTTTCGTCTTTTTTTTTTTTTTTTTTTTTTCCTTTTTTTAAATGTATCTTTAAAGGTAAGCAATAAGATTGAAGCATCTTAACCTGAGATGAATTTGATACAACTTTGCCTTCAAATACCTAATGGGTGTTGATAGGGAAAACTGTTGCAAAAAAGGTTGCTAAATGTAGCAAAAACAAAACTGTTGCAAAATTTGCAAAATGTTGCAAATGATTGCATTGTTAGTAAGTTTGTGCACCTCCTTCTACATAAAACATGAGGTTATATAAGACTTTTTGCTCTTCTAGGTCTTCAATAGCTTTTTCAGAATTCCACCCAACTGGATATTTGGCAACATTTCCATCCGTTTTTCTTATTTAAATTTTAATTATATTAAAAATTTGATTTTTTTAAATTATATTTTTTATAATTAAATTGATATTTTAAAATTATATTAAAATTTGTATTTTGAAAAGAGTAAACTGTAAGTAAAAAAACCCCCAAAGCACAGATGGTACATGAAACCCAGAGAAATCTTAGGATTTTGTCTTCAGGTGACTTACTAATCTAGAGCAGTACTGGAAATTTCCCTACCAATATATGGTTTTTTCAATTTCATCCTTTTTCCTTCGTATTTGACCAGCATAATTGTGATGCTTTTTGGTGCAATAGGTTTAGGCAATTATTCTCACATTATTGTAAGGGCTAGCTGAAAATGAGGATAATTTTTGTTCTTTCCTGCATCTCTTTTTAAACAATGTTCTGAAAGGGGGAAATTGGCAGGCATTAAAATATCCAAGTCCTCTAATTTTAAGACGTTTCCGTCTTGTATGTAATTGAAAAGCATGTCAATAATAAGAGAAGAGACATTGTAGCTGTAAAGACCACAACTTCAGAGTAAATCATGTGGGTTACTCCCTGTTGGAAAAAAAAATGTCTTTCTAGGATTCCTTCTATATAATTTAGAATGTATATGAAGGAATACAAAATGTGTGTGAAGAGGAAAGGATCTTCCTGGAATTCAGCTCATTTTGCATGGAGTGTTATGCACCGAGTTCCAACACAACTATAATTGAATTTAACTAAATTGAAATGGCATTCTCCTAAATAGAGTCACCTAATCTGAGGAGTCCTTTTCATCTCATGTGCAGGGTATGAAGGCAATGCTTGTGGGGTTTTCTTTTATTAAAACCTTAATGTACGTTCATTAATGTAGGTTTAAATGTGGTCTAATTCTTAATCAAATATATTTCAGCAACAGGAGGGCCAGCATTCAAATAATGATTAATTGAAAACTTAATTAAATACTTCAAGACATCACATGAAAGTGTTCTGATAAAGTTTCAGGTCATGCAGTTTGCATCTGAATCTGAATAATGAAAATGAAGAATTTGATCCAGAAGCCTTTATAGTCAGTGACTGAAATTACCCCAAAGCTGCTGAAGAAAATCTAGCTTTGAACATTTGCAATTAAGTTTTCTGAGAGATTCTTGCATTATGTGGAATATAAAAACCAAGAGTTGGCTTCACCTGACCATTCCAAATTGCTGAGTTTCTGTTTCCTGTGCTACAGAACAGCAGTTTACAAAACTTTAACCAAGACTCCCAGAAAAAAATATTTTCCCACTCTAATTGGAATTGAGGCTAAAAGATGTAAAGATTGTTGGTTTTAAGTAAATTAAATTCCATGGCTTACATACTTTATTCTGCATGGCTAGTCACAGCATACTGATGGGCAGCAACTCACACACCTTCTAAAAACTTCCAGACTATAAAACCAGTCTGATCTATTAATGATGGAAAAAATTTGTTTAATTATTTTCAATTTATGCCACATTTTTCCTGACCCCAACGTGGTTCCTATTATATATGATATAACTTTGATTTAGTACTGTTCATAGCCATTCTGAATGAAGGATCAAGCTGATGGTTCCTTTTAAAATCAGTTATGGGGGAGTTGAATTGACATTGAGTCCTGTATGCAATTATGGTGGTGTGTGACCTTCCTGCATAAAATCTTCAGGACGAAGATTCATTTAATTCATAGAAAATAAACCCAGAGGCAGAGAAGACAAAAAGGGAAGATACAGTAAGAATGCTTGTCAACATGTAAAACAAATAAATAATATTCCTTTGCAAATTAGGCTGCAGATGTATTTTTCATGGAGATAAGCTGGGATGGGAGGTGGAGATGGGAATATATGTGTGTGCTTGCACACACAAATACTGAGCACGGGGCCTTTTATGTACAGGACAAGGGGTCATAGCCTCGAGTTGCACCAGGGAGGTGCAGGTAGACATCAGGAAGAGTTTCTTTATGGAAAGGATCATTCCCCAATTTAGTGTTCCCACTGACACCACTCCAAACCATGCACCTTTCCCTCACTCCCTGTTCCTCCCAACCCTCCCCTGCAGCTGCTTGGAGAGGAGAACTGGAGGAACAAAAGGTAAAGGATCGTGGGTTGTGATAAGAAGAGTTTACTGGAAACAGCAATGAAATACAACAACGAACTGTAACAGAAAAAAATACTGACAGAGTAAGAAAAAGATTAATTACTTCAGTGTAATTGCTTACCCTGCCATAAAAAACTCCTGATAACACCTGACCACTCCCTCTGCTTTGAAAGGTTCTGGAAGGGAGCCTTCCCCTGCATCCCCACACCCAGCAATGATGTGAGGTGGTACAGAATAACCTCTGAGCAATGGTCAGGCTCCCTCCCAAAANGAAAAGCATGTCAATAATAAGAGAAGAGACATTGTAGCTGTAAAGACCACAACTTCAGAGTAAATCATGTGGGTTACTCCCTGTTGGAAAAAAAAATGTCTTTCTAGGATTCCTTCTATATAATTTAGAATGTATATGAAGGAATACAAAATGTGTGTGAAGAGGAAAGGATCTTCCTGGAATTCAGCTCATTTTGCATGGAGTGTTATGCACCGAGTTCCAACACAACTATAATTGAATTTAACTAAATTGAAATGGCATTCTCCTAAATAGAGTCACCTAATCTGAGGAGTCCTTTTCATCTCATGTGCAGGGTATGAAGGCAATGCTTGTGGGGTTTTCTTTTATTAAAACCTTAATGTACGTTCATTAATGTAGGTTTAAATGTGGTCTAATTCTTAATCAAATATATTTCAGCAACAGGAGGGCCAGCATTCAAATAATGATTAATTGAAAACTTAATTAAATACTTCAAGACATCACATGAAAGTGTTCTGATAAAGTTTCAGGTCATGCAGTTTGCATCTGAATCTGAATAATGAAAATGAAGAATTTGATCCAGAAGCCTTTATAGTCAGTGACTGAAATTACCCCAAAGCTGCTGAAGAAAATCTAGCTTTGAACATTTGCAATTAAGTTTTCTGAGAGATTCTTGCATTATGTGGAATATAAAAACCAAGAGTTGGCTTCACCTGACCATTCCAAATTGCTGAGTTTCTGTTTCCTGTGCTACAGAACAGCAGTTTACAAAACTTTAACCAAGACTCCCAGAAAAAAATATTTTCCCACTCTAATTGGAATTGAGGCTAAAAGATGTAAAGATTGTTGGTTTTAAGTAAATTAAATTCCATGGCTTACATACTTTATTCTGCATGGCTAGTCACAGCATACTGATGGGCAGCAACTCACACACCTTCTAAAAACTTCCAGACTATAAAACCAGTCTGATCTATTAATGATGGAAAAAATTTGTTTAATTATTTTCAATTTATGCCACATTTTTCCTGACCCCCACGTGGTTCCTATTATATATGATATAACTTTGATTTAGTACTGTTCATAGCCATTCTGAATGAAGGATCAAGCTGATGGTTCCTTTTAAAATCAGTTATGGGGGAGTTGAATTGACATTGAGTCCTGTATGCAATTATGGTGGTGTGTGACCTTCCTGCATAAAATCTTCAGGACGAAGATTCATTTAATTCATAGAAAATAAACCCAGAGGCAGAGAAGACAAAAAGGGAAGATACAGTAAGAATGCTTGTCAACATGTAAAACAAATAAATAATATTCCTTTGCAAATTAGGCTGCAGATGTATTTTTCATGGAGATAAGCTGGGATGGGAGGTGGAGATGGGAATATATGTGTGTGCTTGCACACACAAATACTGAGCACGGGGCCTTTTATGTACAGGACAAGGGGTCATAGCCTCGAGTTGCACCAGGGAGGTGCAGGTAGACATCAGGAAGAGTTTCTTTATGGAAAGGATCATTCCCCAATTTAGTGTTCCCACTGACACCACTCCAAACCATGCACCTCTCCCTCACTCCCTGTTCCTCCCAACCCTCCCCTGCAGCTGCTTGGAGAGGAGAACTGGAGGAACAAAAGGTAAAGGATCGTGGGTTGTGATAAGAAGAGTTTACTGGAAACAGCAATGAAATACAACAACGAACTGTAACAGAAAAAAATACTGACAGAGTAAGAAAAAGATTAATTACTTCAGTGTAATTGCTTACCCTGCCATAAAAAACTCCTGATAACACCTGACCACTCCCTCTGCTTTGAAAGGTTCTGGAAGGGAGCCTTCCCCTGCATCCCCACACCCAGCAATGATGTGAGGTGGTACAGAATAACCTCTGAGCAATGGTCAGGCTCCCTCCCAAAACTGCAAAAATTAACCCTGTCCTGGCTGGAAAAAGAACAACAGCCCAACTCACATCTCTTTTCTAAAGTAATGCTGTGGCCCATTTATTATGTCATATTTGCTGGCAGGTATTGATCAGCTCTGGCAGTACAAAACCACCCACAACACAGGGTTCAAAGAACAGACTCTACCAGCCTGCTGGAGCTGAGTGCACTCAGTGTCCCAGTGGGCTTCTAGTGCCTTGTTACTGTTCATGTAAAGATGGGATATGTCTCCCTGCTGGCTGTTATTAAGGTCAATTTAGTAAACATCTATGGATTTTACTTTTCCAGCTCCACTAAGCAGTTCATTAAATTGTTTGATTGATTTCTCACTTCTTCCTGGTTCTTACTTCTGGATGTCTTGATGTCTTTCTCTGAAGTATAGAAAGGAAATTACATGATTAAATAAGGAAAAGAGGAATACTGTAGCTTGATTTCTACTGCCAGCAGCAGCATATTATACAGCTACATACATCTGAGCCACACTTATGAAAATATAGAAATCCATACCTAATATAGAGAAAAGCTCCTCAACTATATAACCTGTCATTCAAGAGAGATAACTCACATTCTTACTATCAAGAAAAGCCAAAATGAAAGAGTGTTTCATAGATTTGTGATGTAAATCTTACAAGAGATGATATCACAGTATCCTTCAGTCATATACAAGGGTGCCTTAACAGCTGAGACAATGCAGCCTACCTTGCTTCTCATATCCTTAGCTATACTGAAGCTCTAATTTAACCTTCTCTATTTCATTGAAAACAAAACCAAAAAGAGCACCAATCTAAGAAAAAAATGAAAACAAAACAACCCAAAGTAACAGACTTGCAAACTATGTGTGATTATCAGCTTTGTCTATTCATTGAAACTATTCAGGTTTTTTTGCACTCCTCATTACTGTTTTTTCAGGAATCTTCACCAACATATAGATTTTTTCTATTATTGGCCTTATAATGGCACAATTATTTCTCTGAAATTAATGTCTCCAGAGTTTGCCCTAGACATATTTTGTATCCTTAGAAGTGCAGGCTGGGCACTGATGTTCAGCTATAAAGCTGATAAAAAAGAAGTCTCATGAAAGATTGGACTTTGCCTGGAAAGACCCCCATCCCAACAATCCCATCTGCTGTTAAAAAACACAGTTTTAGAGAACCAGAGTGGCACTATCTTGATAAGCAACCAACCCCTCCCTTGTGGAGCTGTTCTTCAGTCATTTCCTCTGAAGCATCATGTTGCTCAGATCTCTGCAGCAGAGATCTAGCAGGCTGTGCCTACACTTTTTTCTCTTCTTATCTGGAATAAGCAATGAATTTATAATACATAAATGATTGATACTAAGGATTAGGAAATGATAATTTGTTATCAGGTTTCATCCAGATTTTGTATTGTCTCCTTTTGCATCCTCTCCCATAAAGCCATGAAAAGCGTGGAAAACCGGTGTGTAAAACCATCCACTTGTGTCTGTTCCTCAGTGTCAATTCTGACTGCCCAAACAGTCCCCTGTGTGTGGCAGGCCATACTCTTGCTGTCTGCTGTTCCCTAAAGCAGAGCAGAGAGCACACATGACCCTAGATCCTCCCACCTGTAGCTCAGTCAGTGGTCCTGAGCACTCTGCCCTGGAGTTCTGGCCCTGGCTGATGGAGGCAGGAGAGCCACACTGGACTGGCACCCACACAGGCAGCCCTGCATCCACCCCCCCTTCAACCCCATCAGCCTGACAGATGCTCAGTGCCTGTGTGCCTACCAGAGGCTGCTGGCAGGGGGAGCACGGTAGGACTCTCAATCACCAAGTAACTCTGATCACTGATTTTCCTGACTCCCCAGGGAGCTTCAGGGAACATTTGCTTCATATGCACTTGTCAGGTACATCATCTCACCTGAATTTTGCTCTGAATGTTCTCCCATCTCCTTTGGTCTGTCATGCTCTCTGTTGATGCATGTAAGTGCACAAAACAAAAACTGGAATTTTTCTCATGTGATATTCCCTTATCTCAGTGACACGTTTGTACATGATATTCAATGCAGGGTAGAGGTAGTAATCTTCAGTTGTTTTGTTTTGTTTTGTTTTGTTTTGTTTTGTTTTGTTTTGTTTTGTTTTGTTTTGTTTTGTTTTGTTTTGTTGTTCCTTTTCCTTCTTCTCAAGATAACCTACTTTTTGGCTTTCAAGGCTTTCATTTCATGAAGTTCTGGGATGATATACAAAAGGCAGGTATTACTGCATAGGAAACAAAAACAGCAAACATGAAGGAAGTTTATATGTTTCTACTCCTGCTTTATTTACTCCCTTTTTTAACCCTCTCACTAGCATCCACCTGATCTTGTACCTCTTTTGGTCAACAAATTATTCTTGTACTCAACCCCTTTTAGAAAATCCTTTGCCTTAATCTGTAAATGCCTTTTGAAGTACCTGATTCAGCATCTTAATTGCTAAAATCCAGTTATTTTACTAGTCTGATTCTTTTCAGAGTGGTTTCTATCTTGTCCTAACTGAGTCAATCCAAACTGATTTAAGAAAAGGTCAAAAAGGAGCTGAAGCCATGTTACAACTTTTCCATTTGAAGTTTTCTAATCACTTCACATGTGTCTTGTTTAGTTTGTCACTGGATATCTGGACACTGCCATAAACTTCATTTCCTCAAGTTCTTTTTTTTTATCTCACTCACTGCTGTAATTCTAATGAACACGTCCTTAGGCTAAACACCTTGCTGCTACAAACAGCTGCCTTCCAAACAAACAATTTTCAAGTTTCTTGCTTTCCCTTCTGAGCACTGTGCAATCTCACAGCACTTACTAGCTTCTTTATTTTCCCTCCCACTCACTTTAACTACTGTCAGTCTTTCACTGTCAGCTTTGATCTGAAAGCTGTGGCTGTGAGGACAGAGAAATTAAAATTCATTCACCTGCATAGAGAGGTAGAGCATAAGGAGGAGCACAAGGCTGTATTTCCACTGAGACCAGTATTCCCAGTTCAAGCAGTTTATTAAGTTTTATATTTAATTGCTGCTCTTATTTTCCATATCTTCAGTTTTCTTTTACCTCTCTCATTTCATCTTTGACCTTCATCAAGCAACAAGTAAGAGGTCAAGAGTTTTCACTTTGTATTTTACTGGGATCCAATTAAAAATTATTATAATCACTTCTAGATCTATAATCCATTTTCAAAGGAGTGCTGCCACTGAATTTTGGTTTCATTCACAGAATTCTAACCTCCAGTAGACTGTGTTTCATCTGTTTTGTTTCCTTTTTTTTCGGCAAAATAAATTGTTCATCTTCAAAACCTGGAATAATTTCCTTTCCTTGTTCCTTCAGCTCTCTAGGGTAAAGAACAAAGCTGGCATCTTCCCAGTGAATGTAGCTGATATGGAATTCTCTTTATAGTTTTTAACAGAGAAAAAATGCCACCCTTAAAAGAAAGTTTAAATTTACCACTTCCTGTAAAGTGGTGTGTAAGTAGTAGGAGTTATTCTCATTTGTGGACAACAGCTTGACTCTCCAATCAAGTTCCCATCACCTTCTAAATTCAGATCAGAGCAATTTTTCTGTGCTCTGGAATATGAATGTTTATTTCTGTGTTGATTGTTCTCTGATGGAAGGCATGCATTCCAGCTATGAGCCACTATTGAAGAAAAATTAAGCAAAAATCCCAAAGAAACAAGATACAGTGGTTGAGGTTAAGATTTTATTGCATCCAGCTCTGGAATCTCAGCACAGGAAGGGCATTGACCTGTTGGAGTGAGTGCAGAGAAAGCAAAAATGATTAGAGGGCTGAAGCACCTCTCCAGCAATGACAGGTTGAGAGAACTGAGATTGTTCAGCCTGGAAAAGAGGAGGCTTTGGGGTGACCTAATTGTGGGAAATGCAAGCCCACCTAGGTCCATCTGAACTCACTGTCTCTGCCCTTCTTTTAGATATGGAAGTTAATTCTAATTTAATTGCTTGTAGCACTAATTTAAAGAAACTCTTAATTATTGATTTTGAAAAAAGTTTTTTCTTTTATCCATAGTTGTCCCCAAAATTTACACTAATTCCTTACAAACTGCTGGATTCCATTGTAAAAAGTACATGATTTTTTTAATAGTGCTTAACAATGTATCTCAAATTGATTTCCTTGTAATGGTCAAGATATTAAAGGACACTGCATTGGAGGGGTTGATTTATCTTAGCTTTAAGATTTGTGCCCTATAGTTGCATTTAACTTTCTTTCTATTTAGTTTTAAATTTTTTAATGTATTTCCTTTAAAGAACACACATAAGGTTTGTGGGGTTTTTTTCCCCCTCCAGTGCTACCTGCTTTATTCATCTGTATGTGACTTAATTAGATTTCAAAGGGAACTAATCTAGAGTAATTTCCCTCAGAATAATTTGGAATTCTTTTAGTGTGAACACTAACCAGTTTTCCTCACTTAATATGCTGCATACATAACAGCAAAAATGCAAACAACTCTCACCTCTGACTCATATTTACACATGCCCTTTATTAGTATTTTTAATGCAAAATGCCTGAAACAGCACATGTTATCAGAGAAATCAAACATTAAATTTGATTAATAAAATCTTATTTTTACTTAATTCCTACAGTATTAAGAAGAAAAAGATATGGATAAGGGTTACAGTAACTTGTTTGTTTATACAATGGATTTACATCAACATAATGAGTTATTTTGCAGTGAATTATGACTGGACAATTACAGTTTCATGCTAAGGAAATGAACACCAATGGAGCTTATGCCAAAATATTCCTGGCAGCTCTTAATATAAAAGCTGTAGTAAAGAAAATATATCACTTGCATTTAATTGTAGTCAATCCCTCATATCTAGAAATTGGTAAATTTACATGCCCTTGTATCTCACTACAAAGCTATATATTTACAAAAATAAGGCATATTTATATTTAGAACTAAAGCCAAGCCATCGGTTTTCTCCAAATGTGACTATGTTCAGTCAATGTTCATGTCTTATTTAATATTCACCATTAAATGCACATATGAATTTCATTGGTGAAAAGGAATGTATATCACAGGTTACACAGAGACCTTAAATACAACAACCTATCTTTATACACATGTAAGTCTATCTTAGCAAACATGCCTTTTTTGTTAGTTACTTATGACTAATGATATTATGAGCATTTTGGTATTGAATTTAAAGTTGGAAGGATTTGACAGTGGAAAGTGTTTTCATGAAAGTCTTGAAAGATTAGTATAAAGTTCCTTTTACTTGATCATTAATATCATCTTGATTTTGTAAGTCTTCCTGAATAGCAATGGGAGATACATCTGAGAATTATAAGATCCAGCTATTATAAAGTCATTAATTTTAATCCCCTGTAGAAAGGAGAGATTATTCTAAAGTTAAATCACTGAGCCAAGCATTTGGTTTGGTAAAATTAAATCTCCAATAAATATCTGTCTTGTGGTTTAACCTGACTTTAAACAAATTCCATTCAGACCAATTATACTCTGAAAATAAGTGATACATATGAACTGCGGCAGGATATGAAGTACAAAAAACCCCCAACTGGGAGGAAGGTGGCGTACCTAGACCTGTATCTCTGCCTTCAAGCTATCCACAAGCATTAGAATATGGATTTATTAAAAAAACAAGTGGGGCTGTGAGGGCTTTTATCATTCATGAATAGATGAGACACATTTATTTTATCCCATCAAATCTAAACATCTGTATTTTTTTCTGGCTAAAAAATAGACAACATGGCAAATGTTAAATGCAGGAGGGAGGCTTGCAGAACAGCAAAGCCAACCCCTTTTTGTACTGCCCAAAATGCAGTGATTATGGATGAAAGCTCTTATTCCTATTGTCCTAGGAAGGCAAGGCAGCCAGAAGCCAAATCTTCTGTTTTTTAAATAGGTTTTAATAGAGAATCCATGGGGAGGGAATGAAAAACCCATGCCTGATACTACCCTGGGTTTTTACCCCTGTTTCTCTGCAGAAGTGAGAAAAATTTTGATTCATTTGGAGAAATCATCACTGACAGGAAAAGCTAAAATAGCTTGGTGAAAAGATGATTTATAGCTATAGAATTCAAAGCCATATAGGCAATCTAAAATGAAAGAATTGTAATTGCTTAACTGATTTGCTTCAGGCACATATGTTTGTGGGGTTTTATAGTTTATATACCTCCTTCATTAAATATATTCATTGCATTACACTGACCATAATAGAAAGTCTAGAATTTGAAGTATGTCATTTGTTTTAATGCAATTGCCTATAGAAAGCTTTTTAGCAGTAGCTGCTTTTTTTCAGACATTTGAACCACAATCTGTACAACTCCATGACACTGACACCATCACTAGGGAATATGTTCTGGTACTACGCAAAGACAATTCAGCAGTACTTTTTTTCTAAATTGTGTGCAGTGTTATTAAAACCATTGTCAATGAAACCAAATGTACTGGTGTGAAGAGAACATCTCTTCCATTAACTGCTGTAATTGTAATTTGCATGATACCTTTTACTTTCAGATGTTACACAGATCACGCAATGGTTCACTGAGGTTATGAGGTAATTAGGCTTCCATTTTAATGCTACAAATGCATTTAAGGGTCCAGACAAAGATCTGAGTATAGGTACTGAGCACACACAAAGAAATACAGAGCTTCTGCACCAAAGGACTTGGAGACTGTAAAGGAGAGGAAGAAAAATGGAACAGAGAGATAATAGTGGGGAAAAAGTGAGCAAATGCTCATAGCAGCACAGATCCAGGAATAAAATCCACGCCCCCAGAACCAGACTGTGTTAATGCTCCTCCTGTCAAAACATTAACTGTGAGCTGCATCCTGTAAAACTTCACCCATCTTGCTAATATAAAGAAACATACACGTTAAACATATACATTTAGGGCACAGAATACTGGGTACACATTTATTGACACCTTCTGCAGCAATGGTATTTTGTAACCCATCTTTACACTTAACATACCTTTTTTTGTTTTTATCATACCCCAACCTCGACTTTCTGAAAGACAGATTTGGTTATAGGAATGTGAAATCTCCTCACTTTCTGAAGGTCTGCTCTCTGTACATTCAAAAACTCCAACTTACATCTGAAAGATAAAGGTTCCTCAAAAAGGTTGGTTTATGCTAATATGACATAAAATAACCTATAAAACTGTCCTCTAATCAAGGCCCTTTTTGAAAGACCTCTGCAGCAAATAGTTCTTTCATTTATCATAAAAATAAAAATTGAAATCTGACTGTCCCTAACATCCCACTACAAGCAGAGATACTGAAAATAAGACTTTCCATCCTTAGAAAATTCCGGAATTTTGAATAATGTTCCATAGACGAAAAAAATGAAGACAGTATTTCAGACTTTTATCTTATGTAAAAAAACCTCAGCAAAAATCAGTGAACTAAGATATGGACTCTTGGTTTTCCTAGAAAATAAACACCTAGAACAAATTATCTATTATTTTGGATCTTTAAGGACATGCATACTGCACACAGGTTTATGTCAAGTAATTATGTCATATGCATAAGAACTCATTATGTTGTCTTTTAGAAGACTTAAATCACTTAAATTTTAAGACTTAAATTTTCGGCTTTGAAAAAGCCCTTATGGATATGGCTTTATAGGCATTGAGACCACAGGTGAAGTTTATATTCAGCAGCTTCAAAAGCAGACAGTCTTATGTTACTCATAAAATAAGATTCCACATTGACACAGAGAGGACAACAAATTCAATATTCCTCATTTCCAGGTGATGCTGGCAATCTTGCCATTGCATTTCCAGACAGAACTCTCAGTCGTGTTATTAAGCCTTCCTCTTATTCAGCCATCCCAAAAACAAGAGATATGGAGTAAATTTCTGGAATAGGAATCTGTTCCAGATTACAATAGCTAATCCAGCCCAGAGATCTGGTAATTCCTTTCTTCTTCTTTCCTGAAGACATTTGTTCATATCATCTGCATCTACTGTGTAATTCAGGGGTGTCCTGGAGGCAGAGTTTGAGACCAAAGTTACCTGTATCACTTCCTTTCAAGAGATCTCAAAGGCAGCTTAGTAGGTCTTGGAAGTGTTCTCTTGAAAGAAATTTCAGTGAGAAGTGGCATAATTGCTGAGGTTAATAAAATGATTCCTTCATAAGACACATTGAAAGAATGCTCAGTTCTGAAAAAAAAAGTTCAGAAAATCAAATTATTTTTTCCAGTGCATATCTTTTCACTGAGTGATTGTTTTAAATTTCTTACATTTTCACATATGATCATTATCTTCTCATTGCTTGACACTTGCCATTGAAACAGATATACCTGTAGAAAGACAACATATTAAACAAATTTCTGTAAAACAGCTGTTATAAAATGTTCCTTAAAAACCCAAGGTAAGAACATTTATTTTAGTTAATGTACAGTATTTAGTCAGAAAATTGATATATTTTGAGCTTCCTGGTTACAGATGTAAATTTTTATGATCTTGAGGGGGTTTTTTTTGTTTCTTATGTGTCACTTTTCATATATTTTAAACTGATCAAGAGAGAAATGGGAAACTGTAAATATAATTAATATTTTGAATATTCCCAATGGATTTCCATTATATTATTTAACACAGATATTTCAATAATTGTGATATATCAAGATAACTTTGTATTAAATTGTCCTCAAAAGTTTTCATTTTTTATCTGTGGAGAAGTAGATACAAACTGGTCCAAGGGGGAAGGCATTTGGGAAGATCCTCAATCTCTTTTAAACACTGAGTTTTCCCAGTAATTTTAGCTAGTTAACCATCTATCTTAAATTATCATGATAGAGATTTGTATATTGGAAATTACATTCATGAATCTTGTGTACACACTTACATAGATACACACACAAATACATGGATGATTTCTAGAGAAACCAGGCAAAATATTCCTGATTTCAATGATATTCCTACTTCAGATCAGTTGTATTCATTGTCAGTCTGCCTCAGAGGAGAATACAGTAACAGCCTAAGAAGTCTGATGGTAGCTCTGCCTTGGAAAAACAAATACCTGCTATTTAAAAAAAAAAAAAAAAAAAAAAAAGTAAGAAAAATCAATAAATAGAAAACCAAATACCTCATATAATTTGTATGACAATTTTTCCATCTATACAAATACATAAATACATTTTGGACCTTCCCAAAGTGCTAGGAGTATATGAGGAATTGCCTCCTTTTACAAATTGAATAATTTGTCAAGATAATAAGAAGTGATTTATTTGTGCAAACCTCATAGCATTTCACTCCTTCACTGCTTTTTACTCATAATCCTTCCTCTCCTTATTTCTCACATCTGTGACATTTCTCCATGTAATTCAGAAGCTCTAGATTTTTTTCTTGCTGATCTCTCAATTCTAGAGCTCAACTGAAGTCCAGAAAGGAGGCCCAGCCAATTTCACTGGAAGAACCACCAATAAGTACGTCTTCTTCAGTCTCCTTACTTTAAATTAAATCATAATTCCTGGTCTATCACTGACTTCACATGTATTTCCTTGAGAAATTGACCAAGGAACTTCTTCCAATGTTATAATTTTCTCTATGAGGCAAATACCTATATATGTAGAGGACTGTCTAAGAGTCAGATTTTGAAACATTTAAAGTAACAAAATAGTCACATATTTTATTGTTTTTTTACAGCAAAAATCACTATTTGAAACCATAGCAACCAAAGCATTTCCTTATTACTATCCCTTCTATCAGTACCACAGCCCAAGTTTCTGAAGTTGTCAGCTGTTTGCTTTGGTAACTACTTCAATATAAGACCAGTGCCAACCCATAAATGTTTCTGAAACACTGCTCAGTAATTCCTTTGAGGAAAAAAATAAGGCAGTAATTGCATGTCAGTGTGATTAAATTAATAATTGCCAAGGGACATTACAGTATTGTGTTAATTCTGCCTACAAAAACAATTTTTCAGTTTAACCATTCCAAAGCATATGTAGATTATTTTACAGTTTAGAGACTGAATTGTAGAGTGTTTTTTTCTTCTTGAGAGACCCAGTAAAGCTAAATTTTAAAAAATAATTATAATTTAACTCTTATTGCAATTAAAAAGAAATAATTCCTTATATCAGTTTAACCAGCAGTGGAAATATTATCTGCACATTTTTTCAATTTATATTTCACTGTCTTAAGGGGCTTAAGAAAATAAAGCAAAAAATATTAGCTAAGTAGGGTTAAGTTTATAAAGTTAAAACATCTGAACTATGTTAGCAACTCAATGAAACTTTGAATATAGCTTTCTTTCTGTTTGCTGGATTGTTCACAGGTATCTGCAGTATGAACATGGAGGCACTACTGAGTGCTTGTAATAGTGAAACTATATTCCTCTCAGTTTTAATACAGGCACTGAAAAGAAAACTATATTGAAAGTATAGGAAAAATCTTAAATTCTGGCCATGTTTACAACGTGGTAGTCACAAATCAAATATGGGAGTAATATACTCCACAGGTTTTATTTCCCCAAAAAAGACAAACAAAACATAAATAAAATAAATAGGCAAGGATAGAGTGAATTAAAGCAGTGAGTGTGCTTTTAATAGTGTTTCCAGCTCTTAGTGCCTCTGTGACACTGCAGGGCTGGTGATGATGTATCCTGGTGGTGGGAGGAGGCCGCACCTGGACAGAACCTTTTTTTCCTTTTTTTTTTTCTTTCTGCTGTGCTTCCAAAGAGAGATTTCTCAGTGGTGCTGAAGGGGTTCAGGACACTCAGTCCTCCTGTGCCTGAGCTCTTGCAGCTGTTTCTCTGTGTTGGCCCCTGCCCTGTGATGCCAGCAGAGCAGCCAGAGCCCTGGGCTGCACTCATGACCCTTGTTCCCTGTCCCTCCCCTTCAGAGGGCAGTATCCACCTCCCTTGGAGTGCCCCAGGACAACGGGGTCAGGCTCCAAGGGCTTGGTTTGTCCTGAGCAACCCAGGCACCCACTTGGCTCCCCACGGCGCAAAAAGCCACGGGCAGCCATTTACAGCATCAACATCTGGATCTTATCAGCCAAAATTCTGCCCAGATCCCATGTGTCATCAGCCTTATCCTTCTTATAACTCTCCTTTTTTTGTGCATAACATATCCCCTCCACAATTCCTACTCTTGTGCTGTCAAACAGATGTGTTTGATTGCAAATAAACTACTTATTGCTTCTTCCAATACTCATGTATAAACTAACAGAAAAGAAGTATCTAAGAGCAAATCCTTCCCTTCCTCTTCTTTCCTGGAACACTAGGATGCAGGAAAAAGTTTCCACACCTGAGTCAGTGTCACCAGCCCTGTGCAACTTCAAAGACAGATATTTTGAGACATGCCTACATCAGGCCCTACCATCACTAGATTATCTCGCCTTACTTCTGACTTCAGCACTGGAAAATATCTGATTCACACTCATGAAAGACAGAAACCAAAATTTGTGTAAATTAACAGTAATTTTGTAGTAATCTTTATCAGAAACAGTATTTCAATAAACATCTGTGTTCAGCAGTAAATCAGAAGTTAAGAAAAATATTACACAAGTAGAGCTACAGGACCTAAGCAAATTTGGATTACAGATTATTTGACAAAGAAGTTGCAACAGAATATGGATTGCTGGAGAAGGAGTCTCCTTTTTAGCTCCTAGTGAAACTGGTATGCCATAATTTTGCCTTGCCTGGCTGTTATCAAATTTTTCTTTCAGTTTTCTAACTTGACAGAAATTTTCAGGAACCAGTGGACCTGCCTAAAACAAACAGATAACACAGGCAGGACTCCAGCTTTGTATCTGCTAGAGGCCAGAGAGACCAAATTGCAGTGTCTCCCTGGCAAATAGACATTAAAAATGGGAAAGCAATCAAGATGAAAACAGTTCTAAAAGAACAAATGTTAGATAGGACCTTACCTTATGTTTTGGTTTTTTTCCCAGTGTGACTTTATTCACCTTTCTGCCACTTGATTTTTAGGAAATTTTTACTGTAATCTGCATAACTTAGAGTGGTTAGGAAATACAACAGGTTGGTTGCCAAATTCTTTTTAAAGTCTGTGCCAATACAGATTATCAAGTTCCCCTTTTTCACTGTCTCACTACTCTCCCTCTCCCACTAGAGAGAATAAGATCCATGTATCTTCTATTGTTGAATCTTGTGGATCTTTTTCTACCAAAGTGACCTGTAGCACTCTTGCCACTTATCCAAAGCAAGTAAAGGAGGCACATTGTAATGAAAGAAAATTGCCAACTAGTCCTGGCAGTTTCTGCTGTCTCCTGTACCCCTCAGGTACCACTCTAGCACTCCATGGGTGCTGCTTGGACACCTGTGGTTGTCCATAGCTTCTTCAGCAGCAATGTTTCTCTGCCCTTTGCCCGAGGTCCCTGGTTTGTCTTTTCTGCATATATTTTACATCAGATGTCAAATATAAACAGTTTTTTGCTCTTCTGCTATCTGGCTACATTTGATGATTTGTCTTGTCTATTTCTGTGTTTCCAGAGTGCTGTTGGAACATTTGGAAGTAGATGTCTACTGAAAAGGCATAGAGACTAATTAAGATTTCCCAGTTGTGGAATCCAAATTGTAAGAAAAATTGTAAAACAGAATCACAAAGAGGAGACAAAAAATTCTACTGCGATTCTTTCTTACTTACTAGTTTTCTGGACAAGTTCAAAAATTATTTGCAGTGCAACCCTCAGATAAGGATTGTCTTTCCCAGTGATTGACCAGGGAAGGCAACTAGATTCTGAATGCAAAATCCTGAGAACCAGGACTTCAGAGAGGTATTGATCTGAATATGTAGCATCAGTAATACAAGAAAAAAAATACACCCAGATACATTATAGTATGTAAAATATATTCATATTCATTTGCAAGCTAAGAAATAATGCACAAAATTAATGTCCAACTTTGCATAGTCTGGAAAAATCAGAACTGACTGTTTCCAACTGCTGTTTAAACCCAAAGAAACATTTCTCAGCAAAAATGTAGTCAGAACACATGCAGATTTATTTTTTAAAATCTCAAAGAAACAGGATATTGGTGAATTTACTACATATGTTTACAGAGTAAAAACTCCAAACCTGAGCCCCAGAAGCCCTCAAAGCACCACATACTGTTTCTCTGGACATACTTTCTTAATATAAATTTCAAACATTATATGGGCAGGAAAAGTTTAATTAAAATTAAGGCCTAAATCCCGAATATTAAAAACAAATAGTACTCAAATAGATACATTTATTTTTTAGCTCTAAACCTATTTATTTATAAGTGACTTGGACCAAGACCAGCTGACACCTATACACAGAAAACAAAAGATATGGATCCAAGTATTTACTTAGTTTGGCTCTAATACCACTTAACTTTCTTATTTTGGAAAGAAGTATGAAAGAAGAGAGAAGCTGCCTCTAAGGAAAAGCCTGATTGAGTTTGAATTCTGGAAAAGGTAGCGTTTTCACATTCACCTGCTCGCCTGCTCACACCAGGCGAGAGTGTTGTGTAGTGGTTTTATGAGAATAAGGATTAAGAGAAATGCAAAACAGGCCTAAACTTCAAAGATAAAAATAGTTTATTAACAAAAAAACAACAGAAT
>VZTR01016442.1:543-20927 GCA_013400775.1 Chaetops frenatus | reverse complement strand
TAGCCAATCCGTGGGCTCCTCACCTCTGCTGGAAACTGTCCCGGCGGAAGTAGGAAAACAAAGACCCCCCCCCCCAGGAAGGAGAAAAAAAAAGTTGTTGTCCTTTAAACCACAACAGAAAAATAAGAAAATACTCAGGGAAATGGAAGGTTTTGACAGGGTGCTGCTTGCTACAGATGACACATCTTTGGCTCAGAGACAACAGTCAAAGTTGCAAAGTCAATTTTAATCTTCATAAAAATCCACTGAAATCCTTTGATACACAGGCAGGAAAAACACAAGTCAGGGTAAATATAAAAAGATGTGTGTTTAAGAAGTGAAATCAAAACTCTTAACTCACATGTTCCCTATTTAGGGACATGTTCAGGTCCCAATCTTGCATCAGAAAGGTCTTCCTGCATAACTTGATTCAGGATCTTTTGTACACAGTGACACTGAGTTCTTTCTAAAAAAAAAAAAAAAAATTAATATTAATAAAATGTTTTTCCACTGTCTGTTTTTATTAATGTTAAAATCTAAAAAGCTACACAAATATGAACTCAGAAATTTAAAAAATATTTTGGAACATACTAGAAATGTTATATTTGTTAAACTACCATTGATGCTTAGAGGCACCCCAAACAGTTCAATATATGAGTTTTAAATACCAACTGGACATATATCTGAAATCAGATGTTCCATATCTCAAAGATTTTGAGGTATTAATTCTGTTGGACACACCTTGCCAAGATATGGAAATTTTATGTAGCTGTGTCTGCCTGTGTCACTGACGTGGTGATGTCTGAAATCTGATGAGTATTTAAAAAATTGCTTGGAAAATTTTTCTTTATTTCTGCAGCAGAAAATTCTTCTACTCTTTGCACACAGAATCATAAAAAATACTTCAGCCACATCAATCAACTGCATAGTTCTGAAAAAGTTATATTTTCATGGACTGCAGTCTTTTTAAAGTGGATTGCGCTAAAACCAATGGAATGGCTGACAGCGTTTATTAAGCCCTCTGTCTTGGGTGAAATCCAGCCTGCTCTGCCACCTTGTTTCACAATGACATCCTTGTTTTCTGGGCACTGATAAAAATTCTTACCTGCTGAGTGTGATATGAAGCATTTTTTAATACTAGAATGTACTTTTTTTGTGTCCTAAGGCAGAAATTACTTAGAGTATTTCAGTTTCTTCATATGTTAGATATAATTGTATATCTTAGTTGCTCTTCCATTTAGCTGACAGATATTATTACATACATGATATAGGTTATCATAATTTCAGTGATAATTTGAACAAATTTTAACAGAGAGTCCATGTTCTTAATGAGTATTTTAATTGTTTGTTTATTTAGAAAGGAAACGACTTTGGCTGATTTAGAGGAATGAACACTGAAAGTTCCCATAATTAGTGAAAATAAAATATACAAGATATTCAATAAAGAGATGTGGTTCCATTTGCTAATTGAACTTTTTTTCACTTTAATAATACAGAAAAAATTTATTAAATGTTTGAAGTAGCTGTGGCTTAGACCACATTCAGTTCTCACTCCTCAATTTCTATGGGAAACCCTATAGAAGGACCACAATGATTACACCTTGGATAAAACTGGGCAAATGAAGCATTACTCATCAGACACATCCTTCTAAACCAACACCACACTGAAGGTTTAAAAATCTTCAGCATTTCATCACATGCCTGTTGGAATCCCTGACTGTAATCCAGAGGGCAGGCTTCCCAAGGACTCAGTCCTGTTTGTATTCCAGGCCATGACTAGCCCACAGAAGCTAATTCAAGGCTAATGCTCCTCCTGAGGGGAAAATGTTAATTATCAAGATGGAAATGTTTCATTTAGACATCTCTGGTTTAGTGAAACACTGCCAAATGCAAAGAGTTCTCTGATAGATTGAGACTGTGAACAAAATCCCAGGTGACAAAACCTTCAGGATTCAAAAATCATACTGAATTTGGATGAGTCCTCTTGGCTCAGTGGAAGCTGCACCCATTAGTCTCTTAGTTGTACCATTTTGAAAGGCTTATATAGAAAAATGTCTTTAGTCTATAACTCCAGTGTTGCTTTAGGATGTCTCAATGTGAAGCAATTTTAAGTGTCTTTTTCTTCCTTAGTATTGCATAAAAAGCCGGAAAACTTCACCTTCTCCTTGACATATATTAAGGATTTTGATTCTCCCTTCTCCTCCACAATGAAATGCTCACACATCTTCCTCAGAAATATTTTGTAGATTTTTATAACTAGGAGAGACCTCTGTCCTCTTCATCTTATAAGTTGGATATGCAGAATGATCAGCCAAAGACCTGAGCGCTCATTGTGTCCATCCATCCATCCATCCATCCATCCACCCATCCATCCATCCATCCTTCCACGCTCTGCAAATGGGCAGGCTCCTGGTTTCTGATCACTCTGCTGCAAGTTTCAGATCTCATTTGATTGCCCCAATGTCCTCCTGCAAAAATGCTAGGAAAATCCTCAGAAAAGTATCTTGCCCAAGAGTCATGGCATTTAATTTAACCTCAAGTCTCTCTAATCTGCTCCTACAACTGGAATGCAGACCTTCTCCAATGACTCTGCTCCTTTCTGAATCCCTCCCTCAGATACTGTTTTCTTCTGCCTTCATATGTTTTGAAGGGTAGAATATAATAAAAAGGGGCCTTCATTTTACAGAGTTGGTCCTTCAATCTCTAAATCCCATTTAAGAACAAGTGAATTTATCAACTGTACCTCACCTCTGGAAAATGGAAAATTGCAGCAAACCACAGTGTTTCTTAATAATAAACTTTCAAAATCTGCTGCCTGTGTGAGTTCATTTGGTGCCTCCAAGATTCTCTCTTCCAAAATTATGCATGATCAGGATATGATGAATGTGATCTGGTTATTAGTGAAGATGTCTTGAAGACAATAAGCATTTAAAATTAATGCTTAAAAAGAGCAAATACAAATGAGAAATTTGGTGAACTGGTTTGGAACAGAAAATGGACTGAGTAGCAATGACTTCTCTTACCCCAAAGAGCTTCAATTACACCTGAAGAACATCAAACAAAAAGGTGTCCTCAAAGGCAATTAGGAATAGACACATTTTTTCCTATAGCTTTAAATTAAGCTGGCCAAATACAAATTATTTCTGTTCTGGAAACTAAATAGGTCACTTCTCCATCCAGACAAATAAATGGCACTGAGGAAACAGATGCTTAAACATTCTTCAACATTGACAGTGATATTTATGGTCAACTCATGACAACAGCAGGGTGAATGGACATGTGCATGTCCATACTTGTAGACAAAGGGAAGCTGTGGTGGAAAAAGGGAAGGAGCAGCGACTAGAAGACTTTTTCGAAAAATAATTTGCAGAAATGGAAAGGAAATCTGTTATGTATTTCAGGAAAGATATTACTAACGTGGTCTGTGTCTATTTCAGCTGTTCAAAGCAAGTATCTGTCAAATAGATGGGAAAGAGACTGTTGCTAACAGGCAGCTACAAAGCAGAAAATTTTTAAAAATAGCTAAGCTAGCCACACTCAGTCAAAAAGATAAATATCCACATCTCATTGGAAAGTATTTAGCAATGTCAGTACCTCTATGATGCCCTGATTTGTAAGAGAGATGTATTTTATCAGTGCCTTCTGGAAGGAATAAAGTTACAGAAGTATCTTTGCATATGCTAGGAGCATACAAATATCATATGCAGTCACACCACAGAAAATCTAGCAGACAAAGCTGGCTAAAATTTTGTTATTTCAAACCTCATACTCCAAGTTAAGAATAAACAACAATAGTGGTTAAATAAGGAAATAAATAAGTGTGCATCCCCGCTATACAGTTTAACTCTTGTTCTTAGATGTAACTTAGGGAAGTGCTTAAGACTTCAGAGTAACAAGATGGTTTAGGATTCAAAATGTAGCATTAAATTACACAGGACTTCCACATTTTTATTCAGATCACTTTGTCACTTGCATATCTCTCTATCTTTTCACTTTTCTTTCACATTAGGCCTGTCTTTTCTTCTTATGTTATAATCTCTATGTGACAGATGACATGTTTATTCATGTTTGAGATCTGGCACTATGGGGTTGTAATCTCTACTGCATTACACAGAACACAAATGATAATTTCAACCCTATCTCTTCTATTTACTTTTCCTGTATAATTACACTTGATTGAAATCCTGCTAGCAAAAAGATTGACTCAGACAAATAATGTCTTCATTTCACCATTCACTTTCTTCTCACTCTCTGTGGATACCTCAGCACCATTTAAACAAAAAACACCACCACATCAGAAACACCACTATAAAAAGATGTTTTCCCAACTTCCCTCCCTTCTCAAGAGTAGCTACTCCCTTCATATGTGATAATGTGATGTAATCCATGCCCCTGTTTCAATCTGAAGATACAACTGCACTAATTCTGGATTTCTTCCTATTCCTTCCCTTAAACCAGTCTGTGCCATCTCTCATCATCCTGCCCAGTTGTTCTCATGCTGCCTTAAACTTTCAAGGCTTTAGTAACTTTTGCCCTACAAGGGGTCCCTCCAGGCACTCTGGCATTCCAGCTGTCCATATATTGCCATTTCTACACTTTCTGGTGATGAAATGCACCTTGTAGAACTGCAGAATTATTGAATGATCAAGGCTGGAAAAGACCTTAAAGATCATCAAGTCCAAACATCAACCCAGCCCCACTGTATTTTCTCCACTAAACCAAACCCCCAAGAGCCACATTCACAAGTCCTTTCAACACTTCCAGATATGGTGATTCTAACACTTTCCAGGCCAGCCTGCTCCAAAGCCTGACAACCTTTTCAGTGAAGATGTTTTTCCAAATATCCAATCTAAACATCCCCTGCTTCAATTTGAGGCCATTTCCTCTTGTCCTACCTCGTTTTCTGGGAGAAGCCCCATTGTCCATTTTTAATTTAAAAAATTATGTCAGAATTTGTATTCCAAAAATGATCAAGAATCAAAAAGGATGTTTTACCCTTTTATATACAAATAAAGGAAAAATAATGCATAATTATCTGCAGCAAGGCATTGCTTTTTCTCATCTCACATAAAGAAACCCAGAAAGAAGAAGAAAGCAAGTGTTTAAATTTCAGCTTGAAATTTTTGAATCGCAATTAATTTCTATGATTTTTTAAATTTTATTTTACATACCTGTTATTCATTTTCAAAGCATATACTGGAAGAAAGCAAAACCAAATTAAAAAAAAAAAAACTGGTTCCTATGGACAAAAATGTCACCATGAAAACAAAAGTAATCTTGAGGCTGAAAGGAAAAATCTGATATATCAGAATTTAAATTGTGCAGAACCAGAACACAGGGTGGAAAAAAAAAAATCAGTGAAAGAGACTTTTGAATATAATATAGAAAAATTGGGTCCTTGAAATGAACGAAAGGAATAATACATCATCTATACATCAATTTCTTCAAATGAAGACAATAACAATAAATATTTGCATAAAAATGTGCAAGAATAGAAATATTGGGATTTAATATTTAACAAAATATGTGTGAGTATCTCTTTTAGTAACAGAAATATTTCTTGTAGCAGTGGGAACTACCATAGTCCTTATTACAGCAAAAATACATGAAATTTAAAAAACAGGCCAAAAAACCACTTGAGAAATAAACAGATCATTCAAGTGAATAGCTCAGTCTACAGTGTAATTGAAAAGTGAATATAGTATCTTCAAAAATATATTCTTAAGTCTGAAACTCCCCACTACTTTGTTCAACAATTTTCTGACTAATTTTGTATAGTTCCGACTTCTCTATCATATGGCCAAGTACTTGTGTATGTGCTAATCTTTAATTACACAAGAAAACTCCAAGATTCAGCTGGTGGTTCTCCCTTGGCTCCAATAATTCATATTTTTTAAAAAATACTTTGCTGACTGGTGACACCATCTGCTATTTGTAAAGCAAAGATGAACTACAAATAATAAAATATACGTATATGTTATAAAACAGGTCAAAGCATTTTCCCTGTTCCTTCTCCCATTCTAACGTCTCATCTAAAGCTGTGCACAGCCTATAACTCTTGTGTTCCCATGAAAAAAAGGGTCTATATATTAAGTGCTGCCTCCAGAACCAGAGATTGTAAGAATGAAAAGTTTGTAATGTTAGGTCTCTCACACATTTCTACCTCATAAGGATACTGTCTTTCTCCAGATATTTGAAAACTGTGTCTCAAGGACTGTGAAAAGCTTAGGCTATCTCTTCACTTACTTTATAGTTACAAGATGTCTTTTCCTAATACTTTTTGATAACAATATTTTATTAGTGTATGATGTTACAACAGTCTTTGAATGGTTATCTAAACCTAGAAGAGCCACATATTTTCCAAGATGAGAAAAAAAACCCAATTTCCTGTTAAGAAATTTTAGACTTATGCAATGATGTTTCTATAAATACCCCCTCCTTTTAAATTTTTTTCTAGAAACGGAAAACCTCATTTGGTCATTCATTGTGGTTTATTCTCCTAGAAGATTTTAAGATTATTACAAACAGAAGATTTTAAGATTATTACAAACAGAAATTGAGCATTAGTATTATTACATAGTGTGAAAAATGCTCTGCTTTTGAGTTTGTTCTCTTTAATGTGTAATGTGTTTTCAATGGTATGAACTGATTAGTTCTACCATAACACTCCAGTCAGCATTAGAAATTTATGTACCCACAAAATCCTTCTTCTCTCCTTCAAACACTTTTTAATAATTTTTCCGTTTCACTAAAAAGTACATTTATCCCTTTATCTAAAGAACATTTTAATAGGAATAAAATGAAATTAGAAAATGTAAGTCCCTCACCTTTCTGTGTTTTTATATGTATTTTCTTTAATTCTGGGTGATTATACTCACCAGTTATGTAGACACTGTCATGCAGCTGTGAGTTTACTACTTAATGGCACATTAAAAATCTTCTCTGGCTGTTGCTCCTGGAGTCAATATAATATTTCCCAGTGCCATATGATAACTACACTGTATTCCTGGAGCCTCCTTAAATAGTTTACTGATGAGACATAGAGATGAAATATTTTGGCAGACACACCTTTATCTTACAGAGAAAAAGGCCAGAATGTACATTTCCTATAAATGAATGAAAAATGTTTTTCAGAAGACTATCATCTATTTGAAAGAATAAAGACTATAGGGGAAAACTGTATGGGGAAAATAAAACCTGAGAAAAATAATACTTGACTTTTTTAGATAATGAAAGTCACATAGTATTTTGAATGCAAAAGTAAGATATAATATAGTTACATTAATTTCTCATTCTTGCCATTAGCATTTAATTTTGCCATTTATCAGCAGATCACAAGGTCTTCCAGTTACTGAGATCAGACAAGTAAATAACAGAGAGAGATTGACAAAGTCATTATCCTTCACCAATGCTTCCTGTGAACTTAACAGTGGGAACCACAGGGACTGCATCTTTAACTTTCCTGCCAGGGGAACTATGGTCACTGGAACAATAAGAACTGATGGGTCCATCGGCCCTGAATGTCATGCAGCAGCCTGGCTCCTAAAGATCTCTCCTAACACATGAAATTGAAGACTGCAGTAACCCCCAAATGACTCTTTCAATGGCCCTATGGCACAGGGTTTGGGCTGGAGAATACATTGTCACAAATTATTTCCATCTCTCTTCTTTTGCATCCTGATCTACAAAAGAGACTTAAAATATACCTTCAAAAGATTAGTTCAGACACCAGAAGTAAGCCATGCTCTAGATACCAAAAAAAAAAAAAGGGATTGAAAAAGAATATGATTCCACAAAACATAATTGGTTTGTTTTTTTTACAATTCGCCACCAGCTGAGCTTTCAGGTTTCTGAGGGCAACAGAAATTATAGTTACCTCTATTTCTCATTTACTGGACAGAAAAAGTTTTCTACTTCAACTGTTGTTAATATCTCACTGAAAGTATTTGTTAGTTTAATTAGGAGGACTCAGAAAAATTCTTCCAGATATATATTGAAGATACCAGCTCTTGTATACCTTCATCCAGATAAACCAGCATAACGCTTTACTTGCATTGTGAATTGAGAAAAAAGGCAAAATTCCTGCTTGTTTTTTTATTTTCTGAGACAGTTAGAAGCTGTTGAAATCCCCATATTTTCAAAGCAATCTGTAATTTTACAGCAGAGGATTTTTTCTAGTTGCTGTATTCATTTTATGTAACAAAGATCCTTTGGTCATCCATTAAAAATGCTGGATCTAGGGAGGAAATTCAGCATGCTAAAAACCACCACGGATAATATTTACAAATTTTACTCTCAAATTCCTTAATAAGGGCTAAATGTTCATTTAAAATTTAAAATAAGAAATTATACCAATGCTTTTTTCTCTGTCTTCATTTTTCCAAAGAGAGGCTTATTTCAACACTTTTCCCCTGCTGCTATGCAGTGATGCTATAGCCTGCAATGATGTTTTATCTACCTAATTTCTCTCTATATCCAGTTTCTAAGAAGTACTATAAACCCTGCTGAACTATTACCTGTTTTCTAGTTACCATTTAAAGAGATTTTCTTCCTCATAAACTGATTTCTGATCGTATTGCAGTTTCAAGTGCTATTTCCATTGAAATAAAAGGTCAACGGTGCAGACCACATAAACAGAAAATAGTCAGCAGTTTGTTAGAGAAACGACCTTGTTTGCAATAAAACAGATAACCCATCCATGATTTCAAAATTTCATTTTTATAGAAGTCATTTTCACTCACTGTTATTGCAGTTTATCTTGACTCTCAAAAGAGGTTTTGCTCAGGCTGCTTTAACTCCTGTTTTGCAGCACAGGTCAAATAGCCATGGACAAGATGGTATTGAGACAAAACAGCTGAAACCACACTCAATTCTGAGCTGTGGAACCCTCAGTTAGGCCATATTCCTAATGTACCACCACCATCTTCCAGGATTTCATTTGAGATTTAAAATATTTCTGTGAAATTATTTAATGGCAGAAACCCAAGTACTTAGTGCCAGAATCATTCCATGCAGTCTAAAAAAATAGATCCATAATAACTGTCATTCATTCATTGATTTCAGAGTAAAAATGAATTACTATTGTATAAGAAGAGAAAGTTTGCTCCTCTTGAATTAATAAAGCCTTTGTAACTCAAGTTCAGCTGAGGTAACTTGTTAATCAGTGATTTTTAAATTATAAAATAAAGAAATTGAAGACAAAATTACAAGTCCTTCATGCTGCATGGAGTACATCTTGTGGCAAACATGAAAACATGTTGATTTCCTGCCATGATTTGACTTACTCGGGTCAGTGTGTGTCAGTGTCCCTGAAGAGACACTTGTGCAACAAGGAAGGAATTGTGACCAGAATGGATCCCTGATACGGCTGCAAAATGCTGCCTTCAGTGAGATTCTGCACATGCATTGTCCAGGGTGGGACACTTGGCCAGTGTTGACCAGCCAAGAGCCTTTTTCAGCTTTTAGGATTAATAGACTACAGGAATAGGAGCCACCACAGTCACTGCAAACACAAGCAGGGTTATTCATTCACGAAGGCTGCAGTCTGTGCCTCCATCCTCCTCTTCACATGGACACTATCACAAGCTGACAATGTTAAGTTCACTCTGTGATCCTTGGAAGGTCAAGTCTGAACTATGATAGTCTGGAGGACTAAGTCATATTTTGTATTGCATCATGGAATCATACAGTGGTTTTGCTTGCAAAGGACCTTAAAAATAATCTAGGTACAAACCCCTGCCGTGGGCAGGGACACTTCCACCAGATCCTACTAACTTTTGCTAGTCCCTATTAACTTTAGGGACTTTATCTGAAACTCCTTTGTTGCAACACAGCATTAATCATAAATTTTTCAATAAGTAGGAGAAAACCCAATTCTAGTCTTATCCATTATTTTTTTCATATTGTCATGGTTCAAGCCCTGCCAGCCACCGAGCCCCACACAGCCGCTTGCTCAGACCCCTGCCAGCAGGACCAGGGAGAGAATCAGAAGGATAAAAAAGTGAGAAAACTCATGGGTGAACAAAGACAGTTTAATAGGGAAAGCAAAAGCCAGGCACACAAGCAAAGCAAAACGAAGAATTAACTCACTCTTTTCCATGGGCAGGCAGGCATTGAGCCATATCGAGGAGAGCAGGGCCCCATCACACAGAACCATGATTTGGGAAGACAAACACCACCACTCCCAATGTCCCCTCCTTCTTCCTTTCTCTTCCCTACTTTCTATACTGAGCATGATGTCATATGGTCTGGAATATCCCTTTGGTCAGTTGGGGACACCTGTTCTGGCTGTGTCTCCTCCCAAATTCCCGTGCACTCTCCCCAGTGTGACAGCATGAAAAGCAGAAAAGGCCTTGGCTCTCTGTAAGCCCCACTCAGCACTAACAAAAACATCTCTGTATTATCAACCCTGTGTTCAGCACAAATCCAAAATATAGCCCTACACCAACCACTGGGAAGAAAATTAACCCTGCCCCAGCCAAAACCAGCACACATATTAAATTAGTTAATTGTTGTGTGCATTTTTTTTATACAGAGGTTCAAATAGTCCACTGCGCACATGTTCACGATGGTAGAATATTATAATTACAAATAAAACTACATCAGTCTTTCTTGAGGTATATTTTTATTGCATCTTTCTAAGAGTCTTAGGATTTAGAAACTGTTCAAATCAGTAGTGGTTCAGAAACATTCAACTTTTTTTGTCCTTAATAAAATGTCTATCCCCTGTGCTACTTCTGCCAGGAAAGCTGAAGTAAGTATACATAGTGGCAGCAGGGAGTCATGTCAGTTAGGTTCATGTTGTTATTGCCATGAGAACTAAACTCTAAAACCAGCTATATCTTATTTACAGAACAGTTGCTCCCTGCTGAAATTTTTAAATGTAGGCTTAATTTTGCAGAAAAATTAATTTTTTATTCACATTTTGTACCACAATATCACAATGTTTTTCAATAGATAACACAACATTCACTCTCGGAATAGTTCTGTAATTACTCTATTAGTTACGTGACAATGAACTAGAGAAAATTAAAAGAAACTTACAAAAATGTCAATGATAAATTTATACTTATAAGTCCAACTGCTTAAGGGAAATGTGTTTAAATTTAAAAATTATTATTACTATTATGATGATGATGATGATGGTGATGATGATGATGATGATGAAAATATATTCACCAAGGTCTTCAGATCCAGGTGACTCTTCTACTTCTTTCTGCATTTCATGTGATTGAAAATATTGGCAATATTCTCATGGCTCCTTTGCGTTGTGTTCTCCTGCTAAATCTGTCCTTGTTGACCTTGAGAACAAATGCTGATCAGAGAATCATAGAATGTTTTGGGATGGAGAAGACCTTCAAAAGCTGTCTAGTTCAACCCCCTTGCAACCAGATCAGGTAGCTCAGAGCATGGTCCAACATGACCTTCAATGTTTCCAGGGATGGGGCAGCTCAAACATCTCTGGAAAACCCATTCCAGTGTTTCACCCTCATTGTATATTGTTCTTCCTTATATCTAATCTAGATGAATTATCCTTCAGTTTAACACCACCACCCTTTGCTCCATCCCTAGAGGTCCCTGGAAAAAGTCTGTCCTCACCCTTTTCATAAGCTTGCTTAAGTCCTGAGAAGATTCAAAAGGAAGATAATGGCAAAGGACTGGGAGAAAAAAGATCAAGATAGAGCTTCTAAGTTATGGAAATATGCTCATGCATAATTCTGTTCAATTACAGCAATATTAAAATGTCAATAACAAAGAATATAAACCATATTTATACTGGCAATAAGATTAGTACTTGCTTTTAATTGTACAAACAGCAGAGTACAGCCAAGTATATTCTCTTAAATGAGGAATAGAAATCCAAACAGCTTTGTTTACACATCTACAAAATACTATATTAAATAGTGACCACAGCAAGAGACATATTTTGGTTTTCCTGTTAGGAAGACACAAAATACTACTACAAACTGAATCAATATTAGTTAGGTAAACCAAAGATTGAATTAATCAGAAGACAGTACATGTAAATTAAATCTGCAGTTACAAATTCTTTTGTTCTGATGAATATATTAAGGAGACTTCTATTAAAAAATTAAAGCTCATTATTTCTCCTTGCTATGGATCTAGATACAAATTCAATACTATGCCCTTATAGCAAGCTTTGGATGCTAGGAGTAAAAAATTTCTGAAGCAATCAGTCATAGGATATGATCTTAACACCAGGACTTACTCTAGATTGTATTCCCACATAAAGGGATTTAATAGAAATTCTTTATTCCTATCATCCATTTTTCAGATCAGCGTGTTTCAGGTATGCATGCAAAATACTGAACTCCAAACAGCAGAAATTACTTGGAGGTTTGCATTTGTACCAAAGACATGCCCTACACAGGGTCCTACTGGCAATTCAAACCCTGAGAGCTGCAGAGACTCTTCAGTGTATCACATTTTAACAAAGGTTTTTTTCATCCAAAGTTTAAATTTTTATTGACACATTAGAAAGACTCCAGCTGCAGCTGGTAACTGGTGAGGGATCTCTCCCCACCCCTACCTTGACCCATGAGCCCTTTGTTACATTTTCTCTCACCTGTCCTGTTGACCAGGGGAGGGATAGAGCAGCTTTGGTGGGCACCTGGCACCCAGCCAGGGTCATCCCATCACACTTTGGAATTTTGATTTCTGGCTTTTTTAAGCTGAATTTATTTCACTCATGGATTAACCAGAGTTCTTCCCCATAATACACTGATTGAGAGATGTGTCTGGAAATGGATTGAACATCATCCTCTGGCTCAGAAATATCACATACAGCTAAAGGATAGTTTGACTACCTTGCTTTCTTCTGTCACAGAAATAGTTCTGAACAATTCACAATCAGCAAAATGTGGTTCTCTATGTTGGTTTCTAAGATTTCTTGAAGGGAAGACATGTGGGTCATGAGTAGAAAAATAGGATGTACATAGAAAACTTGTGCACAGTGTCTCTCCACACATGCTAGTAGATGTATTGTGCCAGATAGTGTGCCTTAGAGTTAGCATTGGAACAAGAAATTCAGCTTTTCAGCCAAAATACAATTTTTAAATTTTACATCTTCAACATTATGTAAGACTAATATTAAAACCAAGAAAATAAATTTTAGTTTTTCTTTAGCATGGTTTCACCTGGGTAAAACTTTAGGTTTCTTTCAAGTCTGTTGTGACCAGTTTTTGATTTTATATTAGCACTCATGTAGCCCACTTTGTTGTGCAGCTATTTTCTTCCCCTCTCTCTTCCCCCAAACATGACTTTAAAATAGCCTGACAACATAGCATATAATCCATCCAGGACACGAATCCACAAAATATGATAAATCTATTACAAAACTTCAAGAATTACTTTCGATATCACTAGATAACAAAAATTATCAACCTGAATTATCTAAATTTATCACTTTATTTTATAAAGTGCACACTTATAATACTGTATATCTGTGTGTGAGTGTACATGAACAGATAATTTCTGTCAGTGTTTTATTCTATAATTCATAAGCTAATTCAGACAATTACAGCAATTCAGAGGCCAGCATATGATAAGTTGAAATGTGTTTAAAATGCAGTTTTCCAGTTTTCTTTATAATACAGACATTTTAGCAAGTCTATTCTAAAAGCTTCAATATCTTGATTTTACTTTCCATTGCCCCTAGCAACCCAGGGTTTGAGAGACACAGAAAAGAATGTTTGAAAGAGAGAAATGTATAATGGGGGGAAATCTGCAAAGACTTTACCTTCTAAATGCCTATTAGGGTTCCATTTTACAGTTTAATCTTACAAACTCTGTATTGAGGAAGACAGAAATGGCTGATATATTTAAACCTCTCTACCTGATGGATAATCCTGCTACAACAGGACACAAAAAGAATAGCCCTGCCCAGCACGGGCAGTGCTACCCCTGTCCTCATTGTAAACTCGGGAGCGAGATAAATGCAAAATTGGTCAGAAAGAGGGCTCATCCACCTTCTTATCTTTTGTGAGTACACTGCATGGCATCAAGCCAAAAGGTAGAATTAGACAGTCTACTTAGCTGGGTGCCAGTGTGCAAGCCTAGGTTGTGGTCCTGTGTGATATTCTAGGATAGCTGCAGGCTTTGAAGAAGGCTGAACCAGTTCACATTCAGGACACAGAAGAAGACAGTAGTGGCACAGCCCCTTTCCTGGAAAAGGAGGTGAAAGAATCTTTCTTGAATGCAAAGCTGTCAAGGATCTGGTAGGGTCTCCAATGTGGCAGATCAAGCTGAAGTGAGGAAATTCAAACAAATGTAGATGGTAGGTATTCCTCAGAGGTAAAAGAGACAAAGTGTAAGGCAGAGAAAATTGAACTTCATTGAAAGATGTAGAGAGACTCATCTCCAAAGAGGTCATATTCTTTACCTGTGAGACAGCTCCTAAATGGATCAAGGCAGTCTGCTACCCACTGTGGTAGGGACAACCTGCATGTGCAGGTATTACAGGTCATGGCACTATACTGGGCACCTGCTATGATTATAGTCTTGAGTGCTCCATATACTCACCAAGATAAAGTGCTCACCTGCCATTAAAGTAATGCTGTGCTCTTCCTGCTCTTTTTGCCCATTTTTGCATACCAGTTACTCTCTGTTTCTGATTAATCATTGTTTGTGTTCAGCACAGCTTCTAAATTTCCCAAGGTTTTTTGGAGCTAGAAATTTAATTGGAGAAAAATATCTAATAAACAATAATTAGTTTGGAGGGTAATCTGAAAGAAGCCTCAGTGAGATAAGTCAGTCTCTCCTCAAAGTGATTAATTATTTTCATGTGCAAGAGCCCATAATTGGACACACACAATAAACCTGTTTACATATTTTGTCTTGTGTTTTTCATATAAACTGACACAGTGCAAGGGCTGTGAAAGGTGCATTCCTCAGAATCTAGATATCCAACAAAGGAAAGGAAGAGATTATTGCATTAGACATGGAATTGTTTAAAAAACATTTAAAAGCAAGAGATGGCTTCTAGTATTAAAAAACAAAGCTTACATGTGTACAGAACTTTAACATTGATGAAAAGCCTGACAACTCTCCCCAGTAAAGGTGGAGAACAGAGAGAGTTCTGAATGTAAGTATAAGGTGTATTCTCACCTCCCCATCCTGCAAGAGGACTTGGCTACCACAATCTTGGAAGAATAGAAAAAGTATAAGGAAACTCTGAAACCTATATGATCATCTGGAGGGAAATAACATCAGGGTTGTATAAAGCAGAGAGACTTCCCATATCTAATTCTCTGTAGGGTGACGTGATTTCTTCCATTTCTTCAACCATATAACTCAGATTTCTGATTGTGTTGACTGCTTTGAATTTGATAAATGAATTCACAATCTATTGTGTCCTGACTCCAATGAAATATGATAAAGTAGCCCCACAGGAAAAATATTTTTTATCATGCTAATACCTCCTAAATGTCAGGAAAGAAAATAAACACACATATATATATGTTAATTTAAATTTTAAAATTACAAAACCTTTTCTGGAAAACTGTAGCTCTTCTCCAACTTATTACGGATAAGAAGGCAAATGTTTGCCTTTAGGATGATCCAACATTTTCCCACTGTGGTGGAACATAACATTCTGAAGCAGTTTTTGCTGTACATACACTTGTGATTATGTATTTACACTTCATTCTCCTTTTCAGAATTTTGCTTTTTTGCTTGCAAGTTTCTTAAACACTTTCATTGGAAATAAAAGCCAGCAATCTATTTGCTATGAATTCATTTGTAGCTGAAAGGAGTAAACGAAAAGTTTCACACTAACATCTTTTTGCTATGAAACTCTTGTCTTGGAAATTAAACTGTTGACAAGAGCATGATTTTTTATGTCAGAACAGTACATATATTTGTGAGATTTCAGAACTCAGTTTGTAATTAATTGTTGTTAAAACCTCTTGAAATTTAAACAGAAACTAAAAAAGAGGCATTGAGAAAAACCATATAGTGCTATAAAATTATGTTTAATGCACAACACTTGACTAATTTAAACTGGTAAATTTCTTGTGGACTTTTTTCTACATCTAAGTGTTATGTGGCTTTAGAGATTAATTCTGAAAGTCCTTGTCATAATCTTTTAAAGTTCCAAAGTGTAATTTGAGAAAACATCATTTGCTGTTGTTTACTTCACTTGTTTGATAAGTATTTCTCTTATATTTGTCATCTATTCAACACAAAAAAGTTATGGCTTTTATCAAAGTGTGATTTTACATTTTTCTTTCATATACAATTTGTGAATAACCACCTGGGCTGAGATGCCAGCTTCAAGACAAAACTGTCAAGACCTAACTAGGGATGAAATTTCTGCTGTAAGTAAAGATTGTAATTCACATTATAGAATTTATTATGACTTTCATTCTGGTGAGAAATTTAATGGAATAAAAGCAATGAGTCTGGTATTTGACACACTTTGAAGCAGAATTAATTTTTTTCTTGAACATGAAACACAGAGAGCACAGAAATGCAGATTGATAAGTGAAGATATTTACTTACAGAGAAGACAAGTCCATTTTAACTTTGTTCAGAATTAATTTTATCCTCTCCTGAGCACTCACAGGATTTCAAGAACAGAATGAGAACATGTATTATTTCCATGAAATTATTTTTAAAAAGAAATATCTCTGCAACTGCACAAGTAGCAAGGTTTTAAAAGTTTTTTTCTAAACTGAATGATTCTGTGATTCCATGATTTAATTCCTCACAGAATCAGGCCCACAAATTTAACTTTTTTTTAGCTTCTAAACATGCAGGACCTGTCACATAAAAAGTTGAGTTTCTAAGGTATTGAGAAAATTAGTAACAACTAATTGATTTGTATGATAAGTTATAGCATATCCTGTCTGTTTGGAGGCTAATCATGCACATTTTAACCCTATATTAGAGCTGCAAATCATTGTGTTTTTACAAGAGTCTGTGAGACAATAGTTTTAACAACTATTTCTGGGGAGTATGGCTGCTGGAAAGAAGAAAAGAATAAATTTCTTTTAGTGGAACACTGTGACTATCTCTTGGCTTACTCGTTCCTGATTTTGAGCAGAAATTCTATATGCAGAAGCAAAATCTCTTAATTTAGCTCTCATATACCTCAAGTAAAGACCATGGCCATATGGATTCCTTTTGGACTCATGTACTGCAGGGTCACTCTACTCAAACGGCATCCAAGCTCACTTGGATGGCAATAAAGGTCGTCTTGGACTGTCAAAATACTCAAAAGCTGAGGAACTGTCTTCCAAGACTTATACTAGGCTGTGTTTTCCTCATGTGAAATTCCCTCTATTGCTGCAGCAGCCTCAGAGGACACCTAGCAGGAAAAATATTTCCTATTCCAGTTCTTACAAGTAAATTAGGCATGGTCATGAGAGACTGGAGGAGTGCTGAACAGCAAAATTCAGTGCTTTGTCACACTATTCTTATTTTCTTACAGACCTGTGCTCTATGTGAATTAGAGCCTTGTTAGCATTTTATGAGGGTTAAGTAACAAGATCCAATATTTTTAATCATTGCTCTCTTTTACAAACTAAGAGAAATATTCCCAGCATCTTACATTCCACTCAGCAAACTGGTCTGGTAGAGGAGAAGAATGTGAGAGAAGGGATAATTCCTTATCATGGTTTATTTGCATGGTATGTTCATACATATTTTCAGTAAATTTATTGTCTAAATTCATGAAGATCAATTTCAAAATCCTCCCTAATGGCTTTCTTTGGTGGGTAACAAGTCCAGTGAATTTGCCCATATCCATACATGCAGCTTTTTTCAGGTTTTTGTTTGTTTCCTTTTGAAGTGTTCTAAGCTGCTCTCTCAGTGTGAATTAGAAACCTTTTAAATTCCAACTCCTCTGATCTCTATTAGTCCTGTGAGATATTCCAAGTCTTATTAAAACAAAATCCTTTTCATTCTGGAGGTACAATACATCTGTAATTCATTCTTCTTCTCTTCTTCATCTCTGTTTTCCTTCTAATAAGCAATCTAAAATTTCCATTATTCTTAGAGCTAAATTATTCTCACAGAAATATATCCTTATGTAAAATATGGATAATAATATTCATTGCCTTTGTAAACCACTTGAGATCTTCAGATGGAAAATACCAGATTAGTAAATATTATCATAATAAGCATGTTTTTCATACAAACCAACAATCATAATGTAAATCAGATGCATTATCAGGAGAAGTAAACATTGATAGCCTCCCAAGCACATTATTGTGTTGAACAACACTCTAACATACAGATGGTATTTACTTAAAAAGTGGTAAGGCCAATATATACTCAAAGAAAAATATGCTGAAAATTTAATAAGAAAAAAAAAGAAAAAAGAAAAAATGTTCTTGGTAGACTGCTTTATAAACTCAGTGATCTTTTTCCTGAAAAAAGGAAGAATGAATATTAATAAGCACTACAATTATTTGTTCACTACTGTGTCTAAGTGGGCAATAAGTAAAACAATCAATTAATTGAACCTTCAATGTTTATCTTTCAGCGAGTCATCATTTTACCATGGGGCTAAAATAGCTCCCTGTGTATAGCAGTTTGTCATGACTTCATAAAAAATATGGTACAAAAATGTAGCCTTTTTAAATTCTAACTTGTGTAACGTAGTGTGGAGTTCTGTGGACAAGGTTGTTAGTGTAATGATCTTATTTTTTGATACTATTCATCTTATTGCCAGTCCTTAAAATAAAAATAATAAGGAATTAATATCGACCCTGGGATACATTCTCTGTGACTAGAGATCCATTGCAATTTTTAGTCAATAATACTCTGTTATTTCATTACTCTCCCACAAATTTTACTAACTAAAATACAATATCTACTCTGAAAGATTTTCAACCATGTTTTCCTATTAAAAAAAAAAATTGTCTTAAATACATCAAACAATAACTGAATTAGAAAAATCTCACTGAAATTCCTTTTTTTGGAAGGATATCTCCTCATGGAATGTATTATGTAGCATCTCTATTATGCTCTATATCTATATTATCTGTGCTGGGAGCCCAGGAACCCCCTGTGTGCTGGGCTGCAGCCAAAGCCCCGTGGGCAGCAGGGCAGGGAGGGGATTCTGCCCCTCTGCCCCGCTCTGCTGAGACCCCACCTGCAGGGCTGCACCCAGCTCTGGGCTCCCAGCACAGGAAGGACAGGGACCTGCTGGAGCCAGCCCAGAGGAGGCACCCAGGTGATCAGAGGGATGGAGCAGCTCTGCTGTGAGGAAAGGCTGAGGGAATTGGCATTGTTCAGCCTGGAACAGAGAAGGTTTTGGGCTGACCTAAGTGTGGCCTTCCAGTACCTGAAGGGAGGACACAGAAAAGATGGAGAGATACTAAAAGGGCCTGGAGTAAAAGGACAAGGGGGAATGGCTTCAAACTCAGAGTAGGTTTAGATTGGACAGTAGGAAGAAATTCTTCCCTGTGAGGGTGATGAGGCACTGGAACAGCTTTCCAAGAGAGGTTGTGTTTTCCCCATCCATTCAAGTGTTCAAGGCCAGATTGGATGGAGCCCTGAGCAACCTGGTCTAATGGAAGATGTTCCTGCCCATGGCAGGGCATTGGAACTACATACTTTTTAAGGTCACTACCAAACCAAAGCATTCTATGATTCTATGATTCTTTGATGATTATATGTTTTTCCCAACATATATGTGTACTGGGATATTGTTTACCCAAGCAATTATTTTCTAGTTTAAAATGGAATATAGAGGAAAAATATCAGAGAGATCAGCTGTTAATTATTTGTCTTGGAGTGATTTCACAATGATACTCTATTCCCTGATCACCTGTCTTATGCCCACAAATGGTTGCTCCAGCTTTGAGTGGGACTAGGGCAGACGGGAAGCTTGGGGCTCTTCTGTGGGTTTTTTCAAAGCCTCAGTCCCTTGGTGCTCTGCAGACTTCTTCCTCTTTGTGCTTAGCTAGCTTGGGTTTTTGTTAGCTTAGGCAAGAAGGTTTTCTTCCTTTCCCTGTCCTTGGAGACTTCGACAGCCATCCTTTGGCAGTTTTTTTTTGCGAAGTGAACCATTCAGTTTGGTTTTGATCTGAGGTCAGAGAGAGAAATCAATGGGAAAAAAATAGGCTGGGGACCAGCAGGACAGGAAGGGGCTGCTCCATCCCAGCCCCAGACCTCAGAACAGCCAAGCCAACAAGAGAAAGGACACCAAATCCACCAGCTCCATCTGCTGCGAAGAGAGGACCCATGCCAGGAACTGAACAGGTTCCCATCTGTTTTGCCCAGCTGCTGCAGGAACCCTTTATTTTTTTCCTTCCTTGAGGTAAAAGCCAGTGCCATTTTCTTTTCCTCCCCACCACACTGCAGCCCATTGTGGCTTTTTACTTGCCCTGGCATTTGGGTTTTTTTCTGTTCCAGTGCGGGTGTATGGGGGGGGG
>VZTR01016441.1:33138-47984 GCA_013400775.1 Chaetops frenatus | reverse complement strand
TCTTTCTTGGAAGCTGATGCATAAACAGAAAAGTTTTGCAGTCGCAATTTCTTTTGAGTATACACAGAACAGTCCTTTAGAAGGTGATGAAAATTAATTGAGCAGATCATTTCCACCTCTGGAAGTACAACCAAGATCCTTCACAGTTTTTTCAGTTTGCAATGTATTGCACTTAAAAATAAAAGTCAAAACTACATATCCTTTGCAACATCTCCACATAAATTTCAGCAGCAGCACAACAGTTCAACCACATTTTTCAGAGTCAACAGCACTGTTCTCACTTTGGATATACCTGCAAACAGGTCTGGAACAAGTAAGAATAACTGCCAGCATTGCTATGTGAAAAACCTTGTCTCCAGATAAAATGAGATCTTATTTTTAAGCTAATTTCATCTTGTTTCAAGCCTTGAATTGTACTTATGAAGTAAGTACATACTTTCTCATACTAATGTATGAGAAAGACTTTTAACTCTTTTTCTGTAGAAAGCTCAGATTCCAAGAAAGAATATATTAGAGTGATACTGCAAATCATACATACTGAAAATAAAATCCAAAATATGCATTTTTATCTAGTATGACTAGATTTAGCTTCAAGCACAGCTAAAGTAGTGTCAAAAATCTGTCCCCTATGATCTGAAGAAATTCCAGTGGCAGGTTCTTCTTCCCCTAGAGGGTGCATGTCACTTGACTTTGTGGTCCATCTGCTTACTTCACCTCAGATACACGTTAAATTCAAACCATGATAAAAGACTTTAAAAAACCAACCAAACAAACAGGTGCAAGCAGGAAGAATTAGTATATAATGCCCAATAAGCCAAAGAAAAAATAAAATTCCAAGGTGCCGCAGTTACTATAGTTTTAGATCTGCTCAGCTCTAAGGACTAAAATAAAATAAGTTCCACAAAGCAAGTGCTTTTACAAACTTACTATTTTTGTTGAAATGCCAAGTTTAGTGGACAGCAATGAAAATTCAACAGCAGTTAAACAACACGAAAAGCTGCAGATATTTTTCATATTCTTCGCCAAGTAAAAAATATTTCTGCCCTAGGAATTGTACCTACAAAATTAAGTGCAGCTAGGGTGTGAAAATTACTTCATATCATCAATTCAGTTTCAACTAATAAAGGCAAGCATATGATATATTAACTTTTGTGTCTTTTTTCAAACTATCTTAAGGGCAGAAACTACTCAGCAAAAAAGAGCTCCAGTTTTCTGAGGCTGCTAATGCAAGGCAATTCCTTTTACAGATGAACACCTGAAAAAGACATGGTCATTTAAAACAAGAAATACCTTTACAACTGGAATCTGTACCAGCACACAGCACTTATACTGTTTCACACTGATCAAAAAAGCCAATTGGGCATAATTCAACATACTCTGACATTCAGTGGGCTCCCAACTCATTCCATCTCTGGGAGAGGGTGCAGTGGGTTTCAGACTTCAGCAGGAATTTTTTTCACTTGGAACTCACAGCCAGCTCAGCACTTTTTGTGATCCAAGGTCTCCTATATTTCACTGTTCTGTCCCTACAACTTTAAACCTTGCCCACACTCTCATAATTAATATAATCTGAAGAAAAACTTTCTCAACCTATCTACACACAGAAAAATGCTGGAAAAGACTGAGAATAGTGAGAATGTATTTTAAGAAATACTAAGTAAGATATTAAACTATAGATTTACTAAAATTTTAAAAGCTTTCGGCATGTGAAATTCTATTTGGCCCTCAAAGCACTCAATGCACAGCCACGAGAACTCTCAAGAATGAGAAATGAAATAGCTCCCACTACTCAGCACTCGTCAGGCTGTGCCTACAGTACTCTGTCCAGTTCTCACCTCTACAATTCAAGGACAGGATTGGATTGGAGAGGGTCCAAAGGAAGGACACAAAGATCTTCAAAGGGCTGTTGAACCCATCCCATGTGAAAAGACTGAAGGCATTAGGTTTTTTCTCTCTAGGGAAGAGAAGGCTCAGCTGGGGTAACCCATCACAGTATTCCAGTACCTAAAGAGGGTGAAGGCTCCCTCTTCACAAGAGCCACACAGAGGACAAAAGGCAACACATACAAGTTGCGCTGGGAGAGGTTTCATCCCAAGAAAGAAAGTTTTTACAATAAGAACCAAAATTCACTGAAAAAACATCCCCAGTGATGTGGCAGAGTTTCCATCACTGGAGATTTTCAAGATGTGATTGGACAGGGTGCCAGATATTCTCATCTAAACTCCCATCCCCAAATGATTGGGCTAGATGTTTCTTCTAAGACCCTTCCAACCTGGGCTGTTCTACGATTTCAAAATCATATCTAAATTTTTAAAGATCTCTAATAAAATGGAAAGTTAATTCTAGTTTAGAACTTACATTCTGTTAAAGTACTTCTTAAAGAAAGAGGAAGTTTCTCAGGAGGTGCATAGGACAAAGACCATGTCTTTGTCATGAAGTTCATATGTCATCCAAAGATGCAGAAGCTGACAGCTATTCCAACAGAAATGTCAGTTTTGTCAACCAAACAAAATTGTTAGGTAAGCATGGAAGCTGCATGGGTAATATTAAACATTGTTCAAATAAATTCCATTCTTGTCTGCAGAACTGCAAAGCAAATAGAAATAATATTGTGATTTTTTTTTTTTGCTTTCACCCCATTTTGCATACTGCTGCACACCTACTTGTATCAACTTATTATCTGACAACTAGATACAAACATCCACAGTTATCGCAGATCCTTTTCATGCCCAAGAAATTATTCACAAATAAGATTAAACAGTTTGATGCCTACTCAATCACAGTCCAATTTAATTTATGAAGTTCCACAGTTGCAAAGAAGTAATGACTAGGATGCTCTAAGGTACAGGCAGGTTATCTCCAGATTTCCCTATATTATTGAGTTTGCAGCAAATTTTTCTATCCAATAAAAAGTAAGTTTTAGTAGAAGTTCTTGCTAATACACTGGCATGATCTTTGAGGAATTTCTGAGATACCTACTCCTATTTCAAGCCTGCAAAATAGGTCGTTAAATATTTACAGTATTTCATAAATTCAATCCTCCAATACAATTATAAATTCATTTACAATTTTTCTCCATATAGGAAGAATGAACTAAACCACAAATTACACAAGAGCTCTCTTGTTTCTTCTTAGTCAAAACCAGTAATGGGTCACTGTGTGTGTATAGATTTTATATCTAGTAATAAAAGTTATTTTGCTAACCGCATTACTTCACCAAATAAAGGGCAACCACAGCTGTGTGTTTGTCTTTTTCATGACAGTAGGGCCTTTAGTTCTTATATCCTTAACCTACCTTTTTCAGTCCCATTATATCACTATTACCTTAATTATTTAATCCAGTAGACTTGTTTCTTTCTCTTGAACAAACAGCATTACAAGCTGCATTTTACTTACTCAAACAATTCCTAAAATTTAGGAGTTACAGAGATTGGATAGATAAAAACAGCTTCCATGGACAGCCCTAGCAGAAGCTGTTTGACATGTTCATAATGCCTCCTAAATGTACAGGAAAATAGGCACACAAAGTTGTGAAAGTGTCAAAATAGCACGGTACAGCATATTTTTTTTTTGTGTCCTCATGGTGGTAAATGCAAGTAAGTGTACAGACGACAATTGTGCTCACAGAAGCCATGATTTGCAAAAATTACACAAGTCACAAGCAAGATGCACTAGATACATTTACACACTGACACTATTCCTAAACACACATACTGGCTAGCAGTTTGGATATCAAACATTTTTGTTGCACAAAGGGTATTACACTGAAAACACAGTATGTCAGCAAATACATCCAGGAGACTAGTTTCCAGAGATAGTTTGAGATGATGGCCACAGAAATCTAAAATAGTTATTCATGTTTTTCATTACTAACCCACTGAACACTAACCTAAAGTGATATGAAAAGGCAGAAAATAATACAACCTAGTGATGTAGTAAAGACAAAAAACACACATCACTTTGAAATTACTTCAGGTTTTAAATCAGCTTGGATATATCTGAGATCAAATCCCAAGTACTATTGCTGAACACTTCTGCTGTCCTACCATTTCTGTACTACCCATTTATATTGAGCTGATGTGATAAAAAGGACACTTACAGGAAATATAGCTGAAAAATCTGTGGCCAGAAATGAAAACAAGAAACCACACAGATGACTATAAGATACTGCTTCATCTCCACAGTACAGAATGGTCAAGAATGGAGAAAATTCCAAAAAACCATATGAGAAAAAAATGGCTCCTGAAATTATTCACCTCACTGTAAAGATTATCAAACATATATACATTTGTACACAAGTTTGTAAAATCCCTTTCAGGACTATAGATCTTATTTGGACCTTCAAATACATTGTCTCTGCATCCCGAGAGTAACACTTAATCTCTGCTGTATTGTAAAACTATGCAAAAGCCTATTCCTAAGAAGAAATAAAAGAGTAATTAGTCACTAATCTTTTTTTCGGTTATTTCTTCTCTCCTCCCTTTTCAAGATTTACAATTGCCCTGTCCAGTAGTATTGGATCTTGCCAGCAGGGATGCTGCACAGTTTACTTTAATGACAAGAAGAACACATGCCTTATATCCTCCTCATTACAATCTTTGTACATGTTTGAACTCCATACATCCAGCATGTTCTCAATACATCCAGCACTTGTAGGAAGTCACAGGTATACTGCACATGTAGTGTTACACAGCACAGAGAAATATCTTTCCACTTTCTAAAGCTTAAGGCAGTCCCTTAAAAAACAGTTAATACAGCTTGCTCAAACTCTCTCATCCTTAGGGCAATTCAGATTGCTTTTACTGTCAATAGTGGTCTATTCCTGACTGATATTTATTGGCAGTACATGTACCTGTAGTAAGGTAGTGTCATAGCATATTATGCTACTTTTTTTGGAACTATTCTGGTGCCATATGTGCCAAGTCTTCTGTATCACATTAACAGATATGTATATTCAAGCAGCATTTACAGACCTCTGCTGTGTGAGGTGGTTTATTTCTGCCAATCTCATTTCACTACTAAGCAAATACCCATATGTAATTATTCTTAAGAATATGAGCAGCTGGGCTAAAAAAGTGCATTAATGGGGAAAGTCATTAGTTTTCTAATGAAAAATCTGCCTGTTCGATTTCTCAGTCTGGCTCACTACAGGACCCTGGGAAGACTACAGCCAGGAAAGGTAAGCACAAAGTCAAAGTTGGGCAGTAGAGGGAGAATAAAAATCTGTAGCAAACTGCACTGAGTATAAGAAATGTTATGGAGATTTTCATTAGAACTGGACAATATCATGAGTAATCTGTAACAACCCTAGGCTGAGCAAGAGGTTGGACTGGATGATGTTCTAAGAAAATTTCCAAAGTTAACTCTTAAATGAGAGGGAATGTAAAAAAAACAAATCAGCAAAACCACTCATGGTGGTTAAACTAAAAATGCTATTTCAAGACCCTTTTGCTACTGGGAGCATCAGATCAGGCACCTATCAAAAATCCATTTTTTACACTGTGCTTGTGTTGATAAAACGACCTTTTTTTCCAGAACATCTAGGAAGATGAGGCTTGGAGAACTACTATTACAGAAATCTTAACTGCAACTGTTTTAAAAAAAAACATAAAATTCTAATCCCTGTAGCTGAACTCTTTTCCCTTTAAAATACCTATCCTTCTTCCTGCCATTTTGGGTTTGGGTTTTTTTGTCTGGATCCTAATTAAGCATGAAACCAATAAACAGAAACAGTCACTATATTCCATCAAGACTATGTTTTGGTCCTTAAAAACACATTAAATTTAATGTCAGAAGAATTACCAGTAAAAGTTTTCTAAAAAAGTAAACTTCATACTTTATAACACAAAGTAAGTACTTTTTTTTTATTCTTCCTTCCTCACCCAGTTCTTCCAAAGGAAGCTAAAGATTAAGAACTGTTGTTTGCCATAGCCTTAAGAAAGTAAAATTCTATATACTTAAAATCTCAAATCTGGATCATCCATTTAACTACACTGCCATGAGATTATCCTGACAACTTTGATACAAAGAAGCTATTTATCTTACCACATACAAACAGATCAAATATTTTCTGCCAGTTTCAAAACACTTTATAAAACCCATTGCAATCACCAGTCTGCTTTTAGTCTGTTTCTACTGACACAAAGTATGCATTCAGACAGAATGTATTAGTCAATTCCATCAATAAAATACAATTTCTTGCAAGCCCCGAGTCGTAGAATACCTACCCTCTTAAAATTTGAAGTGTCATGGTACATTTCTTATCTCCATTTCTGTTTGATTATTTAATTTTTTTTAATTACATGCAGTCAACTAGCTTATAACCAAAATATTCCCCGTTTGCAACACAATCCAGAAGTTCCTGCCTTTTTCCATAATTTTAGCTCTGCAAACTTAAAAAACCATATTAGCAATTACAAGGGGAAGACTGAAACAAAAATTTAGCTATTTGAATTTCTCCATTTCTTACTTGAAATTATTTTTTACTTGCAAATTCCATTTGCCAATCTGCCAAGGCTTCTTCTCTGTACTGCCTCTCCTGAATAAAAGACTGTGAAGCAAAAGAATGTTGATGAAAAACAAAAAAATTTACACTGACTTTTGCACAAATATTGCTGAAGCTGGAGAAGGAGAAAAGAGAGCAATTTCCCTGCAGAGTTAAGCTGCTAAGTACCCATAATCACTCCAAAAATCTTTGTCACAAAGTGACAAACCCTATGTTTCTACCCTACTGTGCAACTTTCTTTTCCTCCTCTGACAGAACCACAGCAGGTAGTAATTGTGCTTCTCAAATGTCAGCCTACACACAGTATTGTTCACAAAGCTTGGTTATGAATATTTAAAAAAATATGAAAATGAGTAGATTGTCATATTACACATCTATATTTAGATGATTATGATGTTCTTCATAATCCTCAAATCATTTCAGAAACTGTACACAGAACTGAGAAATGAGATGATGCTTCCAAGGTCCTCTTCTAGTGACTGCTATTGCTAAGGCACACTGCTCTCTGAGCAAAGCAGCTTCCTCTAGAACAACTGGAAAATGCAAACAGACATTACCTGGAATTAGAACATCTGACTTGATACAAGAAGGAAATCAACAACTGGCCTTTCTCAAAAGCAATTTAATCCAGGACATTCCAACAGAAAAAAACAGCTTCACTAAAGGGGTGGGGCAATAGAACAAAAGGACCTAAACACACTATCTGGAAAAGAAGGCAACAAAAGCAAGGAAGGGAGAAAGAAACAGGAGCAACACCAGATATGTTCTGTAGCTCCTATTGAAGGAGATAACATAATTGTCTTTCAGACTCTTAGGACACAGTCTTATCATAAAGCAGAAAAGCAGACAAAGCTGAGCACCATGGCAACGTTCACTTGCTTAATTACCAGCCCAGAAGGCTTCCAACAAGATCATTGGAAACATATTTCACAGAAATAGTTGCTTTCACTTTTCCATAGTAATACAGAAAACCAGGAAGGTAACAGCAATAGGACAGACACATAAAGAAAGCCAATATTTTCATTCAGCATCAAGAAGTTTGTACAAATATACATTAGTTTTGTATAAACAAATTCTCATGGTAAAATCATCACCCATAAGGAAGTTAATTAACATACCTTTCAGTCGATGACTTAAAATCTGTTCTAGAATGGCTGCAAAATTATTAAATTCAGGAGAAGTATCATCGATAGTTTCAAAACAGGAACGGTCAATCAGAGTCTTGACTGAAAACCTAGAGCAAAAATACAGGACAATCATAAATTATATGAGTAATTAATGGTTCTCTGTAGCAGGGCAGTAGTTTGTATAAACCAAAAGAGCAAGGAACGAGAATCCACCTTGATGATTTCAAGTTCAGAGCAACAGGAACACACAAAATGTTCAGATGTAGCATGGAAGTACAACCATCATTGTTGGTCTTAGGCATAAAGCCTTAAAAATGGAAGGAAAACAAAAATCTCCACCCTTTCCACACAGAAACGAGCTACTTATTTTTCTCTTATCAAAACTATTTTAATGAATTTGTAGAAAAACAAGCACTCAAAAGCATCTAACATCAATTTCTCTTTGTAATCCTAAATACAACCATTTTTTGCTTGACATTTTGTCAGTGCTCCTTTTATTCCCAAAATCCATGTTCAATAATCAGAAGCATAAACTTTACCCTATTATGAGAACACTCTAATTTCATCCTAATGCAAAAATAATCTAGACATATTATAAAACAATGAATTTTTATGCATTGTTAACTCTGCATTCACTTAGGCTGATTTCCCTGTGAATGGGGGTAATCCTTATTCAGCACTACATTACTTCATTATTATGCTAGAAAAGCTTTCCATTTCCATCTAACATTTAAAATTGGAAAGGCTGAATCAAGTCACTGTAAAAAGCAGACAAGATGTAACTAGTCAACTAGCCAGTTTGCTGTGTTCATTACACCTACATTTATACAAACTTCTATTCAGAGGGTAGTTTAAACCTCAACAAATCTGACAAAAAATTATTTTTCTTTTGCCTTCATAATTTTAATCATAATCCATTTTTACTTTTCTTTCTGCAACTTGTTCTTCCAGTTTTCAATTTCAAGACAAATTTCACACATTCTCAAACTTAAAAGTATTGAATCTGAAGCACTTACTACATTTGGTTTTGCAACAATCTTATTTGTATTAATAGAGCCACACTACAGCCTGAGGAGTAATTTTCACAACAACCCAAGGTCAACAGTACCAACTTAGGGTATTCTCACTCTGCCTGCTCATTCCAGATCCTGCAGCTGAGTGAGCACTGGCTTCCTCAGTTTTGCAAGTTCTACTTCTTATGGCATTCACTACAAACTGTTGTAGATTTTCAGTACTGGAAAGGAGGGGAGAAGTGACCCTTAAATACGGATACATTCATAGTAAATATCCTTCACAGCATCTCAACACAAGCAGTTCTATGGCACAGCTGCAGAAGCAGCACAGCATTATAGGCATGGGCAGGAATTAAGCTCCTTACACCGGTACTATTTTGAAATGTCCCGTACTATAGAAGTAACTGCCTCCTTAGTGGAGTCAGCACAGCCTTCTGATGCACAAAACTAGTATGCTCAAACTGAATTGACAGAGTTCAAGAGTTTCCACTCAATTATGTTTTACTCAGTAAACTTCTGAATAAAGACTCCCTATTTTGCCTCTCCTGCAGGCTTCTATTGTTGTAGTGCTGTTTGCAGGACAGGAATTAGGAGTGAATTAGGGTGGGGGAGGAAGCTTCTCTTGCAGTGCCAAATTATGACTCAGTTTTGAACTCCTCCACATTTTTAACCAATTTTGAGTAAGTGAGAGACCTGCATGCCCACCAGTTAACTGCTATTGACTCCTCTAATTGCAGAACTTACCGCTTCCTCAAACCTATTATCAGTGCTGAGAAATTTTTGATAAAAAAAAAAACTTCATTTTGAAAAACGAATGCCTATAGCAATGCCATGACTAAGCTAATATTAACTCTAACAAGAGGAGTCCTCCCATACCATGAAGGTCTGAAAAAGACACGGTGCAGCACGTCACTTGCAGATAGACACACAAGATAGACAGTGAGTTAGCAGTGAGAGGTACTGCCCTGTACACAGGAATATCATCTTAAAACTGAGAGATATGATCATCCATATACTGCAAAACCAAGCAGAGTACAATATATAGCTATGCCTATTTTTCCTGTATTCAATGTCATACTTGAAAGTTCACTAATTAATATTGTATGGAATATCTACTCAGAAATGGAGATATACTCAAGAAGAGCAATTTCACAAACACTTCTAAAAATCAGAGATAAGCATTTTTTTATTATTATTTTAAAGCACTCTGCAACTCAACTGAAGAAAAAAAAATCTAGCTTTTAAGAAAACAAAAAATTTTTATATACCTACGGTCTGATTATAAAACCCTAAGAGTTCATCATCCAAATGGTGTTCTTTTTAAGTGCTCATATAACTGCCATAACATCAGAAATGTTAATTTTCATCTGTCTACTCTACCTTTTCATCAAAAACCTAAACCTTTATAGTCAAGATTGGTTAAATCTGCTTTTAGGAGAACTTACAAGGAGTGCAAGTATGTACTTACTTCCATAGACTAGGAAGATAACAGTGCTACCAAGCAAAATTTGATTCACTAGAAATATTTTTTTGAGATTTCAAAAAAACCCCTTAGGCAAATACTTGTGTGTTATCTTTTTATCTCCAAATACTATGAAGAGGCAAACATATATTTAAGTGCAAGTTAAAATTCATGAGCACGATTTGCACATTAAATATTCACACAGCTGCAGAAGCAGCACAGCATTATAGGCATGTCTACCACGTATATTGGAAAAAAGATTTCGGGTATACAGAAGTTATGCCTTTGAAAAAAGGTTATACTGTAATCACTAAGTAAGCAATTCTCCTCAGTCACTGAAGTTGTTTCCAGTGCATGGCCCCCAGACCAGAAAGCCCACGCTCTTGCACAGTTATGCGGAGCCACATGCAGACAGAAAGTCAAGAAACAAAAGGTCAGGTCTAAAGTACACAAGAGCTATGAAGAAAAAATGTCCAAATAGCTAGAGCTGGAGCTGTTTCCTCGGTTCCCTTTATTGCTCCCATCTTCACAGAATCTCTAAGGCTGGAAAAGGCCCTTAAGGTCATGAAGTCCAACCGTTAACAGTGCCAAGTCACTAAACCAGGTCCCCAGGTGCTACATCCACACTTTTTTGGAACGTTTCCAGAAATGGTGATTCTACCACTTCCCTGGGCATTCTGTTCCAATGCCTGACCACCCGTTCCATGAAGAAATTTCTCTGAATATCCATTTTAAACCTCCCTGGTGCAACTTGAGGCTTTTTCCTCTCGTCCTGTCACTTGCCACGTGGGAAAAGAGCCCAAGCACCACCTCACTCCATCTTTTCTCCACTGGGCTGTCACAGCAGCACTGCACTCCAGAACAACAGTGTACTTACACATCAGAGGTTAACTTCTGAGTGGACTATAAGAGCAGATGAGTAATGTAGCTTCTGTTGCTATAATATCTGTTGCTTCAAGATTTTTTTAAAAAAGTCTTTTATCCAACATTTCCCATTGTGTTACTGCAACAACTTTTACTCCCTGACTTTTCTGGGGTTTGTTTTTTTCAATACAGTAACTGCCATTGGAGATATCCCAATATCAGTGTTTATAAAGGACCTTCATGAACTCTGATGTTTTTGGATTATTATACATTTTTCTCTGTCATGAATCTACTCTTGCTCAAGCCAAGAAAATGCAGAAACAGTAGCATTCTCCAACCTTAAAAAGACCTTCTGAATTATGTAAGATGGAGACATTCTTGAAAAGGAAATACTTAAACCAATCTTTTTGGGGTAGGTTCTTCCACTGTTTTGCAATATGTGCAAGAAGGTCTCCCAAGTTTCTTGAATAACTCCAAACCAAAGCCAAACCTTTTGTGGATACATCCCACATCTATAGGCTTATTTCCAAAGCAGCAAAGGCCTCTAACCAAAAAGCAAGAAATTAGACTGCAGTATGAATCTGTCCCTTTTCCTTGTCAGATTCTGCACCTCCTTTTCAGTTTTCAAATGAATGAAAGGATTCTTGCCAAGTTTATTTATTAGCAATTTGGAAAGTGTAATTAAAATACTATTTTAAAGAATTCAAACTATTATTATAGAATAATCCCTAGGATTATAAAATAATATGCCTTATGCTAAATATGGCTTGGTCATGAAACCAGACAGTTCAGCCAAGGGTCAATATCACTGCAACAGGTCTTAGGTATATTAGCAAAATCACTGTTTAAAAAATGTATTTCCTAAAAGTTGTTCAATTCTGTGTTAACATTCTGCATTTCAGCTACGAACATCACTTCCAAGGCCCATCTCAGTTGTTCTATATCTATATGGATCTTTGAACTATGAATCCTATCAAAGACTAAATTAAAACAAGTTGAACAATCTATAACAATCTATAATCTATAGTACAAAATCTCAGTGCCACTTACTGGAAAACAAAAGGGATCAAACTTAAGGGAAAACAGCTAGGGAGAGAGACGAAGCCTAGAACATGCATTACATACTCAAACAACAAAAAAAAATCTTGACAATTATTCCAATTTAAATCATGGCTGTGCAGTTACAAAAACACAGCTATGCATTTTCACATGCAATTGGTTTATGGAACTTAAGTATCTATGTCACTTTCCATGGTTACAGTGACACTCAACATTTCAGTGGAAAAAACCTGTTCCTTCCAAAACTGTAAATTTAAGAAAGTATCCACATCTGCAGGAGGAGTTCAATATCATCTCTGTAAGAAAAGATGAAAACCCTAAAGTCTGGTATAACCGTTAAGTAAAAATATGCTAAATTGAAGCTTTGACAAAAATAATTCATTAAATTATCAGAGACTGTTAACAGATGGTAATTTAGGAGATTATCTTCCTTGTGATCTCTCCCTTTCACTGAGGAGCAGGCCATACCATCCAAATTTGATTGAATCAATTGATTGGAGCTATTTTTTTACCAGAAATATTTCTTATTTTCATAGGATTTTGATTGGAAAGGACTCTTCTTTTACTCTTTTCAATACTAACTTGGCTATTCCTAACAAGTAACACTTTTCTATAATAGAAAACGTGTAATAACTACAGTACAGCACAAAAATATTTCAAACATCTACTCTTACACTGTCAAAATAAAAATATAAATAAATGTACATACACCATAATAATGCAAATCTTTTTTCCTCAACATCCTTTCCAAATTTTAATAATGAGTATTCATGAACTGAGAATGTAAAGTTTTCTGAAGATAAAGCAAAATTAAGTCACTTTCCTGAAAATAATAAAAATACACCTATCTCAAGCAGGTACTGCAGTAGCTCTTTGTTTAACTGAATTCCCTCAGATTTCTAAGCATTTTAAAATACATTACACCATCATTTCAACTTCAGGACAAGGACATCAAATAAACCAAGAAACCAATGTAACAGCACAGAGTACAGAAGAGTTCTTCTCAAGTGGGAGGCAGAAAAAAATAACAAGTTCTGTAGAATACAATACAGTCCTTTAAAAAGAACTGTTTATATTCTGTATAATTGTGTCATTACTTGATAAAACTAGTGTTTTCCTGAGTACGCAGATTGGCAAGATCTGCATCTCTGTAGCAACTGTGAACTGAAAACTTCTATTTCTATTATTTAATCTGCTTCAGCAGGTTTCATAAAAAATAGTTTTAAAAATTTTTTGTTGTTGTGTATCTTTTTAATAGGTAGGAGCAGAGATAAGTATAAAAGCCTGGGAAATGACAGAATAGTACTGGTGCTGCTCAAACACAGATACCATGACTTGAAGGAATACCGAAGCAAATTCATGGGATGAATGATAGAGTCACACTTTGTAAAACCTCCTCACAATATACCATAAAAGAAAAAGGGAAAAAGAAAAAAGGAAAGATGAAAAATATTAGTTTTATGGATTTTTAAAAACCCTGCTGCAGCATTAAGTGATGATGATACAAAATTTTTTAGTAGTTGTCCTGACACCTCAGTAAGATTTGTGAGAACTAAAATTATATCATAACCCTCATGAATCTGTTGAAGATCTTTCCCAGATAATATTCAAATTACTTTAATAACTCCAAAATTAAGCAATTGAAACAAACGACCGAACGGAGCCATTGCTACCAGCATATCCACGTATTTAAAAGTTTGCCACGACGTTACAGGTCAGTGCTGCACACCTGGAAATGCTGCATGAATTCCACAGTGACAGCAGTGGAAACGCTTGAATGGAACGTCATAGGAACTGTTAAGCTTGCATAAGCTCAGCACTAAGATGCTTAAAAAAAAAAAAAAAAAAANNAAAAAAAAAAAAAAGAAATAAATAAATTTGAATACAGTAGCTCTAGTACTGCAGATCTCCTGATCTAGATTTCGTAGATAAAAATATCCCGGAGCGCAGTCTCCTCGGGATGCTCCTGCGGCACCGGCGCGCTCGCAGGAGCACACGGTCAGCGGCTTCCACGGCCGCTCGAACTCCTTCCCGCAGGATACATCCCATTGACTCTAAGCCTCATCACAGTAACTCCGAACCTGACCCGCAGCCAGACCGCGGTGCAGGGCAGCTACACCAGCTGTACCCGCACAGCCTTTCGCCCGAGTTCAGCCTTGCCGAGGGCTCATCCTGCCCTGCCTCGCTCCCGCACCGCCTTTCGCCCGAGAACGCAAGCATGGTGCCGAGAATAAACTCTCAGTCCCCCGCTGCAAAAAAGACCATTCGAGGCTCCGAAGCAGCGGCACTGCCCGGTGAGACCCTGGCCCTCGCCTGCCGCCCGGACACCTTCCCGCGGACGCTCCCGCTCCTGCAGGAGCTGAGTCAGGATGGATGCTGGAGGCTGCCCTAGCCCGCGGGGGCTGGCACCTCCGGCCTGCCTACCCCGGACAAGGCTGCGGCGGGGCCGCCCCCCGCGCTCCTGCCCCCGACCCACCTGTGCGGAGCGCGGGCGGGACGGGCCCCGCGGGCTGCGGCGGGAGCGAGGGGGGACCGTCCCCTCGGGCGGGACAGGGCCCCGGCCCGGGGCTCACCTGCATACTGTGATCAGGTTCCGTCTCTCCACCGCGGCATTGCGGGACGGGACGCTCTTCCTCCGGGCGGAGACGTTGAGCCCCCCTAAGCCGAGGGACGCCATCTCCGCTGGGCAGGGCAGGTGGAGCCGCCGGGGCTGGCGCGGAGCCTTTGTTCCCAGCCTCCCGCTCTCCAGGATGCTGCGCCTGCCGCCGCCGCACGCGGACGAGAAGGAAGCGGATGAGGAGGCCCCAGTGTGTTCC
>VZTR01016439.1:36299-51842 GCA_013400775.1 Chaetops frenatus | reverse complement strand
ACACACTGAATCTATAAATGGTTTGGGAACAGGCTTATAAAGAAATACACAGTTAACTCAGATGAACCCATCCTTAAGTTCATACTAATTGTATCATTTTGATGACATGAACACTTACATGTTATGGGTTCAGGGAACAGCTAGAAACAAATCAGTTCTGTGCTACCTGTAGTGCAAGGGATCAGTAAATGATATGCTGTGAGAATGAAATTAGAATTCAATGCCTTGCCAGAATCCATGANTCTCAACTTCTCTCTCCAGATAGACAGGAGAAGTTATGTGTAATCAGGTACTCAAATGGTCTATTTCTGTATTCTGTCAAAGGCAGAAGATTAGGTTTTAACATTTTATAAAATCAAATNACATTTAAGGTAAAGTTTGATAGCCTGTGGGCAAGCTGAACTCCAGAACAGAGTTGACATCTCCAGTTGAACAAGAGCACTGCATGTGCTGGGAAGACAGCACTCCTGTCTTCATGAAGAATTATGTAGAGTCATGTCACAGAAAAATGAAATAAGACCCAACAGAGGCAGATTTACACTGTGTTATCTCTTAGAATTTGTATTCCTTACCTTAGAAACATGTTGCTCAAATACATAAACTTTTGATAGACAAGTACTGTAACGTGACTGAGGTGACAAGCACATATAATTTTACCATCTTCTCCACCAAAAAAAAAGGGTGATCTTTATTCCTGTCTCCTTGTCTCTAGAGTACTGAGTATACATGATATTTATGATTTTCTTCTTTGCAGTTTTCTTCTTTCCTAATTTTGCAGCTCTGTGTCTTATGCTCACTGTTTCTGTCTGGTCAGAATATCTCTAAAAGATTCTCTAACATTACATCTATTGTACTCACCTTCCCCAAATTCTCCTTGTGCTTATGAAATGAGTTTTCTGTGTTTATAGGATATAGTTCTTCAGATTTATAACCCCAAGTACAGTGAAGCAAGAACAGTGAAGGGAAGAAGATAAACAATCTGAATTTATGGATACATGACTCTATATATCATCAACTTTAGAATCCATCATTACCTGCCATCATGATGTTCTCTGTGCATTCCATGTTTAAAGAATATAGAGATAAACAGTCTTTCATGTAAACCTAAAAGGATCATAAGCTAATTTTGTTCATATCTATAATAATTTTAAACTCATCTTCTAGCAGAAGAAAACAATACTCAGTGAAATTTAAAAGGTTGATCTCTTTACCCATGATGTATATTAAAACCTTTGGTTTTGTGTAGAAATTGTCTGGGAATCTAGGGATGGTCAGCTCCTGCATCCCAGCTCACAGTTTACCAGCACTGGCCTGGAATTCAGTGCCTCCCCAGCCTCCCTGAGCTAAATCAGCAGAGCAAGTCTGGCTGCTCTAAGCACAGGCAGGACAGCAAAGTATTTAACACCTCTAATTTGCAGGCAAAGCAGAGGCTACTAAAGGTGCCGCAAGGTCATAGCAAATCTGAGCTCTTGGGAATGTTAGATTTTAGTCTGAATCAATAAATAATGTTGCTTATTTTCCCTGTGAATTTTATTTTTGGTATGATGATACCTGGTTGGTTCCAAGCTATTTGGACTTAATATCAAAATCCTGACTACTGTATGTACTTTTAAGATATAACAAGGTGAAAGATAAAATAAGGAGCTCTGCAAAACATCTTTCACAAGGAAGGTGCTACTCAGTCAGAATCTTATAGTTGTAATACATTTTTAAAGACCTTATAAATTAAACAAATACAAATATTTTAAAGTCAAATTATGTACATTTTTAATTACCCTCTACATGGATTGTTTTTTGTTTATAAAACTATCTGAAATATTTCAATCGGAAAACACAAAACCATTTTTAAAAAGGTTTAATTATGTAACAAGTTGAAGGGATACTACCACATCCAATCCATTTTTTTTCTCAAGTACGAATTCACTAATATATATATATATTCTTTTTTTTGGTGTATAATATTAAAAATTAACCAGACACTTTACCTAACTACAGGCTTACTTGTAAAGTACAGTCAAAAAAAAAAAAAAAAATCTATGTAGAATAAACTGTTATTGCCAGTCTTTCTATTGCCCAAAGAAAAATTACATTTGGCTGAATCTATCCAGTTTGTGTGTGGAACCTGGCTGTCAATATCCCCTGACAATTTGGCAACAATGTAAAAACGGTCCTAAAGAAAGTTTCAAATCCTTGCTGAAAATCCTCAGCAAGTAGACTTGTACATCCTTTCAGCGAGTTGCCATGGGACGTACACGTTGAATGTTCTCCTTCACCAAGAATTATTTATCCATATTGAGGGAAGGCACACAAAAACAGGGCTAACCCCCTGTTTTCTGAGCTTGAACTTGCCTCTGTCATCTCTTTGTCCAGCTGATCTGAAAACATCTGTCTTAAAATCTATAACTTATCACCTTCTACTTCAATATTAATTCATAAACAAAAATAAACAGTGGTGATAGATTGATTTTGCATCTGTTTGCCTCACCTTTAGGGTAACTAAAACACATAAAAACTGAATACTTCTGTTCAATAATTGAAGAAAATAAAATAAGTGGGTCTTTAGTTTACAAGGATTCTGACATTTAAATTCCAGTGCTGCCCAAATCAAGTATTCTTTAATTTTATCCCTGATAGAGAATATTGCAGAAGAAATAACAGCTATGAGGGAAAATGTAAGAATAACAGAGAACAAATAAATTATGAAAAGAGAGGAATTGTATAAACAGTATCATGATAGATTTCAATTTTGTCTCAGATATAAAGTGGCTTCTAGAGATAATACTGAAATAAGCATTTTTCTGATAGCAGTAACAGCAGAAAAGCATCCTCTCCTGACCTGTAGGTCATATACAGAGAGTATTCTGGTTACTATTTTATCAAGAACATTTGCCCACAATTTTAAATACTCTCAACTAAGATAATTTCTCATTCCCACTTCTATCCACATTCCAAGTTATATGCATTTGCTCCAGACTTTTAGAATTGTCTTCAGTATTTGAGCTTCACTCACTTTGATATTCAGCAAAACAAGCATACTAAGAATCAATATTTTCAAGGAACCTGGTTTAATGTTAATAAAATAGTGCCATTACACGGATGTATGTAACTGAATTTTTTTTCCTTTTGTTTTTCTCATCATGCTCCTTTTCTTTAATAATTTAAACAAGTAGAGATACACATCTGCTGTGGACGGTGCTTTGACAGCTAGTGAGCAGAATTCAGATCCTTATTCACTTTCTCCTATTTCTCCAGGTGCTATCTTTACTCTATTTCAGACTCCTACAGAAGTTTCTAGTACTGAAGGATATAAAAAATACAGTTTCTGCATGAGGACTGTTAGAACTTCTAACCAGAGAAACAAAGAGTCACGGAGATATAACAAAGTGTCTTGTCCTATAATGAAGTGCCCTTTTGTCCACACAAAATGGCATAGTGTAATTTCAGCTGAAGATATGGATGTACCTTAGGTCTGCCAGTTAGAGGCTTAGGAATAGTAAAACCAAAAAAAACTGCATTCAATATTTTTCTTTCACCTTTTTTGCTTCCAAATAGGATTTTAGTGGAATGGAAATGTAATGCAAATTTAGTCTGTGGTGCTGTGGGGGGGATACAGGCAATAGAGACACTCAGGGTCTAATAAAGATGCAGAAGATACGCCTCCAAGTGCTCAGGGCAAAGTCATTATTCAATATTAGTCCCATTGTTCATACTACTTCTAAAATGAAAATTCAAAATAGCTGTAAATTAATTTCTTGATAGTGCAAGGAGAAAGATTTCATATGGATGAAAGAACACTAGAAAACCAAGAGTAAAGACACTGACATCTTCTGTGGACTCTTATTTAACTCTGTGGATGTCAAGGTAAAAAGATGTTTTCCAAGTCAGTATCTTTGGTCTTCTAGTGTGCAGCTACCTTCTTCTTTTTCCTTATTTTTCTTCCATTTGTCTGCAAAAAGCAGTAATTCACTGATTTAGGTGTGAGAGAACTCCAGATCTCCCTCCAACTTGGTTAAATGCAATAAATGGTTCACTATAGTGACTTTGCTCAATGTACTTGTGCACAGTCAATTGCTTTCACTTACAATGAGACATTATGATTAAATTTAGCAAGGAAAATATGCTCTGCCTGCTCTTTGGATAAAGTGTGCAACAGTGTCTTTGGCAAGTTTTACACATGTATCCATCATGTTATAATTTAATGATAATAGAGTAAGAAACAAAACAAGAAACACCTCAGTAATTTTTTTCTGATACATTTAGCTCTTGCATGAATTGTGTGTGCACTGCATCCTATCATGTAGGTAAGGAATGCCAGCATTATTTCCAATAAATCCATAAAACTCCACTTGAAATTCTAAAACACAGAGGATGAAAATACCAACCCCCTCCCCCCCCCAAAAAAAAAACCAACCCTTGTGTTATTTGATTTCTACTTCCCTAAAATGTAACCCATTTTCCAAAAACTTCTCCCATTGCAAGATACTTCAGTCATAAATCTCAGCTGTATGTCTTAATAGGCTAAACTCAGGTGTGAACACAAATGTAAACATTTGTACCTGTCTTTTCCCAGAAGTATTTCAGGATTCTTCAGCTTTATGAAACAGGTGATGGGTTATGCCCTGTTCCATGCAAAGGAGACTACCTGACTGCTTCAAGACAGAAAAAGATAAAACCAATCCAAATCTAAAATTTAGACATTTTTTATTGTAAGGATCTATTAGCAATTTTTAATGAAAAATCAAAAATAACCTTTTTACATCCCAAAAACATTTTCTAAAGAGTAATAAAATCTGCAGAAGAAGTAATTTGTAGATAGAAGATTCTATTAGCAAAATGAGTTGAAAAATAAAGAATTGATCATCCATCCTTGTTATTAAATAATTATTTTTTTCTCTTTTTTAAATATTTTTTTAGCATGGGAGAATTAATTCAGCATGTTTCAATTCATAAAAGATCAGGAAGCAGTTCTGAAAACAAATGCATCAGCTTTATAAATGACAGTTTGACTAACTTGCACCTGGGGATAATTTTTTTTGTTAAAAAATCTTGAAAAGCTATTTTTATCCTGTTCCTGTCACTCTTTCAAGAGTTTTGTAATCTGAGTGGTAATTAATGTCTCTCATTAATCTTGGAGGAATTAGGGAGCCAGGATCTTTGAGGTTCAAGTCAATTATGTATAAATAGAGTTCATTATTTACAGTACCATTATGTCCCCAGCTCATTTATTATATAAATCTTTTCCTATTATCTGGAATTTATCCATCCTTATTAACTAACATTTCTGGGTAGATTAAAGAATTGTGACTGAGGTAAATCACTTCCCATTAAGTAGGACTAGATAAGAGTTTGGTTTATTTCATTTCTCATACTTTTGCCTGGTTTTGACTCTTTTTGACAGGAGATGATTTTCAAAAGCAGTAGGAGTAAAATTTCTGTATGTGCATGACAAAAGTAGTTTCAAACTTGTGATTTCCTCCTGCAAAAGAAGAGGCTGTGTCTTTGAGACCTTTACTAGCCCACTATGTGATCTCATTTTGAATAATAACAGCAAAATTTTAAAGCAGAAGAGCCAGCCCAAAGCTTTTTGATAGTTTGGATACTTACTCTGTCACTTTTTGCCCCTACTTGAATTGCAAAACACCAGGACATTGGTCAAAACTGTATAATAAACATCACAAAAGCTGCTTAGCAAATTGCCCTTATTTTAATTAATCAGCATGATAAAGACAAGAATACTGAGCAATTATCTTGATAAATCCTTTCTTTTATTTTCTCTTTCAGCACAATTTTACGTTCCAATATTTTAAATTTTTAGTTTTATCTCCCAAAGGCTGCAACTACAATTATCTGATTTCATAACTGTAAGAAGTTACAGTATGGAAATATGGAAAAGAAAGGAGCAGCAGAGATATGTACATTTCAGTTCCCATTCATCTTGGGTAGGGTGGGGAGCAACGAATAGCAAATTCTTTCCTCTAGTAGTTCTTAACCTTAAAATGGGTTTATCTAGCATCAGAAAAACCTGTATGAAGTCTAAGTGGAAAATCCATTCTTCTGCATAGAAGATCATCATGCCCCTCAGAGGGTTTGGCAAATTTCACATATACTTTAGCAGAGAGTATTAACTGATGAAAATGAAAAATTATGGTAAGTGGTAAAATAGTATTACTTATCTTTGCATTATGTCTGTTCTTTGCTTTCTGTATTTTTTAACCCTCTGATGTTCACTGAGTTATCCCCATTTTATCCATCACCAGTCAGAGGCTTCCCTAGCTGTCACCCTGTTTTTGAAAGCCTTCTGAAAAGTTTATATTCTCGAGTCAGATTTTCTCATCACATTGTGCTAAAAACACCGGCTTTGTTTACATTCCTTCTTGGAGAAAGGAATCTGATGGACTGGTCACTTAGCCAGTCTGGTTGAGAGGTGGGATTTCATCTCCCAATCCTCTCTCACTTTGCAAACCCTATCAATTGTGTATCCATAATAAACAGGTCCTCTTTTGGGGGCCTCTGCTGTTCTCTTGATAGTGGTGAAACCGTGCCCTTCCTTCGTGCCCTGTTACTACACCTAGCCACATGTTCTTGCCACAGCCAATTAGGTGAAATTTCTTTGCCTCGTCTTCTGTCTTCAGTTCTGTGTCAGAGGCTGCAAATCAAAATAGAGAAGGTCTGCATTGGTCTGTCTTCAAGCAGAGCTTGAGAGACAGACAATGAGTGAGAAATCATTACAAACACAGAATGATACACTTCTGGTGTCAGATCCTCCCAGGATTTCAAAACCCTTCCTCAGTTCTTGGTATAATCATCCCTTAGATCACTTAACAGTTATGAAATATGCTATGTCCTAAGAATTTAATCTAGCTTCTTCTGAAAGGTTCTCGATCTTTGTAAATTTTGTATACTTGTGATGTTAATGGTACAGTGCCAGCATTGTCTGTCATTTATGAAAAACACCATTCAAGGCTTCATTCATAGCCACTTTTGATGGACAGCTCCTTGTGTGTAATGCCAGTCTTTGCTCTTTAAATAGAAAGAGTTAATTTTAGGGAACAAGGAGAATTATATTACAAGGTCTATTTAATTTATAGTGAAGTGTTCATGCAGAGAAATGGATTTTACAATGAAATGAGAGATTCCAAACCTTTCAGCTGTTTAATAAACCATATAAATAGAAGAGATGGGTTGGGATGGAACATCTCAGCCCACCTGCCTTCTTGCACATATGGCTGAAATACTCTTGGGTAATAGAGAATAAAATAACTTCTTTCCTATTCCTATAAAGTAAGACACTGATGAACAGGAGTGATAGACAGGCCAATCAACCAGGCAAATGAACACTGCTGGTGGTGGGATATTTCAGGGGACATGTCCTTGGTCCACTTCACGGTTCAAATACAAAATTTTTTGAGAGATGAACCACAAGGCTTAAAATTTCCTCTATATGGAGTTTTATTCATTATTCAGACCACAATTTTTCATGGTTCCGTTCCAATATTTATCTTATATTTTTCCATGAATGATGAAAAATAAAAGATACCCACTAACAATTATAGAAATTAAATATGAGACGGTTATCTCTGCAAAAAATATTCACACCTTCTCCTCTCCCTTACCTCCAAAAGAACTGTTTGTAAGATGATGAAACAGAGTTTGACCAGAGCCATTTCAGTATTCAGGTTTTGTTTCATGGGATGAATGCTACTATCAGGTAATCATAATAAATCTTGTTCATTAGTAAACAGCCTTATTGAGCCATACACTCCTGAAGGTGAAAGTGTAGAGTTAGGTCCCACAACAGTAATTTGAAAGGAATTATTAATTTATTTCATCCTTTTCTGGAATGCTAAATTCTCTCCAAACCTTTTTAACTTTTCATTTCACAGTATCAAGTTTACAAGATCAGATGCAGTAGAGAAAAATTTTGAAATATAACAGGAATTTTCTTTTGTTTTCCTGCATTTTTCCACTTTGCCCAGGATCTTTTACTCTAAACCTTTCCAAGGTACCCGTGAGTTCCAGCAATATATTAGTATTTAGGACTATCTTAGGTGACCACCTGCTGTGGTCACTCAATATCAAAATTGCTATTAATGAAAATATTACTGGTCAGGGTATGAATTAACACAACCAAGGGCAACCATCAAACCCCAGCTGGAATGCAAAGAGTGGGTTTATTTCATTCCCTCACTTACAACCTCAGGTGGCAGAGACACAGGGGGACCCAGGTTCCCTTCGTCTCAGTCCATCCTAGCCAGGGAGGGGGGAGCCAGGGGGGGAATCCACTGCCAGCCTCACTGCAACAAAAGGCTTTGGGCATGTCTGTGAAAGAGTGCTAGCTCTCCACAGGACTTCTGCTTCTCAAAACAGGCACAGGATGAACAGCACAAGGCATGAAATATGTAGCTCACCCATAGCAACAGTTTTAGCATTCCCACCCACAAGGTGGAAAACTGCTCCCTCCTCCTTGAGAATCTCATGGTTGTAACCCTTTCTTCCAGTCAGTATTCACATGGATTTTTTTTTATTTTTTTTTTTTAGCAGTAACATAAAATCATAGAATCATAGAATGGTTTGAGTTGGGAGGGACTTTAAGACCATCTGGTTCCAACATCCCCCCACTATGGGCAGGAACACCTTTCACCACACCACGTTGCTCAAAGCCCCATCCAACCTGGCCTTGAACACCCAGGGATGGACCATGATTTGCCTTATTCTGCTGTACCAGATGCTGGTACTGAGACAGGTTTCCAAGCAAATACATACTTCAGGCATTCAGTGAATTCTTCCATCCTATCCAGTTTTATGATTTCCTCCATTATGAAGATAAAGATTTGATATTAGGCACCAATTTGAAAAATAAATGGCTTAAATTATAGAAAATGCTGATCTGATAGATACTGGTCTGTGTTTTTTTCTAGTGTCTTATTATAATAAAGAAGAAAAATATCCAATTTCCAAAAGGAAAACGTACTCTAAATTGTACATTCAGAGTGTGCGTGTTTTTATAAAGGACATCAAATTTTGAAGGAAAAAGCGGAAGTAAATATGAATTCTGAAGCCACTGGACTTTTTGGGTGGGAGAAAATTTATTCATGCTGTCTATCTGAATGTTAGCAAAACCTTTGCCACACCTTCCCATGCCATTCTCCTGGAGAAACTGGCTGCTCCTGGCTTGGACAGGTGCACTCTTCTCTGGGTTAAAAACTGGCTGAAATGCTGAGCCCAAGGAGTGCTGGTAAATGGAATTACATGTAGCTAGTGACCTGTCCCAAATGCTGTTTCCCAGGGCTCAGTACTGGGGCCCTTTCTGTTTAATCTCTTTATTGATCACCTGGAGAAAGAGATCAAGTGCACCCTCAATCAGTTTGCAGATGACAGCGAGTTGTGCAGGAGCTGATCTGCTGGGTGCCAGGAGGGCTCTGCAGAGGCATCTGGAGATACTGGATCAATGGACTGAGGACAAACCCAGGGAGGCTCAACAAGACCAGTCCTCCACCTTGGGCACAACCACCCCAGGCAGTGCCATAGGCTGAAGGAAGAGTGACTGGAAAGCTGCCTGGCAGAAGAGGACCTGGGGGTGTTGGTCAACAGCAGCTGAGCATAAGCCTGGCCTGTATCAATAACAGTGTGGCCAGCAGGACCAGGGCAGTGATTGCCCTCCTGTACTTGGCTCTGGTGAGGCCACACCTTGAATACCGTGTTCAGTTCACATGGAAATAATCTTTATGTTGTCAGGACTTCAATCTAATGTGATTGATACTCCCATTTCCTGTGAAGGGTGTGTACAATTCTAATTTTACCACTGATAAAAAGGTTTGTAAATATGGACTATATTATGTATTCAGTCACAGATATCAAGAGGTTCCCTCCCCAAAGTAAAAGTAATTTCAGTGTCTATTCTAGAACGTCATAGTCAGGTTTATCTCAATTTCACCATGTAAGGAACTGAAATACTCAGCAATTAAAGAGTTCACCACAACCTTCAAATGTCCTATTGAAAACCAAGACAATGAATAGATCTTAAATAAAAATCCCATACTAACCAGCAGAATGGGTGATTCAATAGCATTATCCTGTCAGGGAACTACACAGAATACTCATGCTAACTCTAATAATTAATTAGTTCTCCACTGAAAGCACTGGAGATTAGCAAATACATGATAAAATGCTGTATCATGACAGATAACCTTTCATGTTTGTCACACTACTTGCACGAGAAAGAAGCATCTCATACTGATTCCCTTTGAGTGCCCAGATAATGAGAAGTATATTAAGAATGTACCTTCCTGAAAAAATTCTTTTTTTTTGAGGTTGTCATTTCACCATTTGTGCTTCTGCATCAGAGACAGTGCTGTTCAGTATTATGGTTTGTTGCCGTTTTACTCTGGTTTTCACTGGGTTTCTTTTTCTTCTAATCTTCTACTACAGAGAAATAATGTTAATCTTTGATATGTGACATTTCAAAAGATGTAGTTCTTAAGAGACGTACCTGTTCTTTTTGCTAAAGTCTGTGAAAGGCATTTGGAACCAAATCAGTTATGCTGAAGAGGAAACGAGTAATGAAAGCAGAGCCTTGTTTAAAAGGTGAAGAAATTCAAATTAAATTTTTTGGGGGTTTTTTTTTTGGNTTTTTGTTTTTTTTTTTTGGTGTTTTTTTTTGTTTGTTTGTTTGTTTGTGGTTTTTTTTCGTTTTTTGTTTTTTGTTTTTTGTTTTTTTAACTAGCAATCAGTGTAATAAGTACTTATGTTGCTTGGCTGTATGCTTTCCCTGTTCTTCTGTCCTCAAGAACAATAGAAGTGGATATAAGCTTCACAGAATCAAAAAGAGACTTAGAAAATCTAAGTTACGACTATCCAACTTCCCAGTAAAAGTGTAAACCCTTCATGAGACACAGAAGATATTTTCAAAGAGCAGAAAGAAAAGTTAAATAAATTAAATTTTCTTAATAATACAGTGGTAATTTCCTTTGGAATATTTCTGAGGAAGGAATGTGAAACAGGGCTGTGTTGTAGTAGTATATGTTATCTGAATTGTGTTTTCTCGGGCATGACTTGATGATCTTTATTTTGAATACCTGTACTTTTACCAAATCCCAACTACTTGAGCAAAGAATTTAACTAAGCCACTTGGAACTACTTACATGTAAAAACATAAAAAAAATATTTTAAATACTTCCATGCAAAGTTCACAGCTATCTAAATAACAATTAATGGTAATCTCTGAATTACTGAAATACATTTCAGGTAAAATTTCATCCTGCTCCATCATCACATCTTAGATTTTTTATTATTTTCTGCCTTAGGGGGAGCAGAACCACAGCTACCTCCTTTACAATACATGCCATTCTAGTCTTGAGCTCTCCTAACTATTTGCCAGTAATATTTAATTCCATTTTCAGTTTAGTAGAGACAGGTAATATAATTATACTTTGAAGAATGTTAATTCTAAGGAATTGCTACCTTGGCACCTATTGGCTGTGCCATAACAGTGAGGAGGAGTCCAGTTCAGGCTAAAATGTTACTGAAGTAGTTTTACACTTATTTTCAAAACTTCACATGATATTCTTCACTGTAATATTTAAACCCTGTTCACAGAAAATGCCCAGCAAAAAAAAAAAAGATGGTGTAATGCAGAAGCGACTTTCAGGTAAGCAATAATCAGACAAAAAGCTATTATCAGCAAATAGTGAAGATATGTACAGACTAGCTAAAGTAAAGCTATCTAAGGTTTCGAATATGAGTACAGCTTCTCACAGGTAAACCAGGGTCAAAAACCTTTGCTTAGAATGAAATGAATGTAATGTCTTACATAAGTCAGTTTTCTTAGAACGTTTCTCCACTCTTCAGGACTACACATGTCATTTTTAGCCATTCGTTATTAACTGAATGAAGACTGTTCCTTTCATCAGGCTCCAGACTTCCAAAACTAAAGGTGTTTTTAAAAATGTTCCAAATTTATTTCATGAGAACTTCCGCTACACAGTGCAAGGACATTCTTTCCATTCAAAGCTTTGACACTGTACAAAACAAAGCATCACATTTGAGATATTGAGCACCTCCATTTTCAATTAAGTGCAAACAGAAAGGAGGGCACTCATCAACTCAGTAGACCCAAGGAAATGTTCCAGAATAAGAGAAAAATGAATTTTCCAGCACAGTTAGTTCCAGGGTATCACAATAGCTGTTCCTCTCATGGCACGATTCCTAGTCAAATTATTCAGTGATTATTCTATTTCAGTTCCTCTATTGAATATTCAGTTTAATTGCTCAAAGAGAATCACTTTGCTATTGAATGTAGGAAAAAAAAAAAAGAGAATAATTTTTGGCTGAATCTATCTTGCTGCTCTGAAGCTGTAGGCTATAATTTTCAGTGTCCAGCTTAAAGAAAATATATCTGGTTCCTGCCTCGGTTGTAACCATGAGAGATTAAATGCATTTAAGAAATGGATATAACATATATCAAATGTGTCTATTCTGTTTTCACTTAAAGTATGATTGACCACCCCATGCTCCACTGCCTTTGCTTGATCATCATGGTATGTCAAGACAAATTCAAAGCTAATCCAATTTAGTTTACTCTTCAATTATGAGACCAGCCTGGGGACTAACACAAATCTGCCCGAAGAACTGTCTATTTTTAATCTGACTATCCTTTCCATAAGTGTCATGTTCTTTAGAACCACAGAAATGCCAGCTTCTAGGCCAATGATTCCCAAAGCTCTAGGGCAAAGCCCATTGGCAAACCTCAAACTTTAGCATTTACTTTCCCTGCCTGTTAAAAAAAATTAGTGAATATTCTATGTTTTCATCTAGTAGATGGGGAACACACTTTGGAAACAGTTTTTCGGGTGTAGAATTGTTTATAGAAAATTGCTTTCTTTTTATCTGGTCAATGATATCTCTTCCAGAAGTAGAAATCCCACAGAAAGCAAGAGAAGAGGATAAAAGACACTTGTGTATCAAACTGAAGGTGAAGAATTTGAAAAGTAAGTAAAAAGTAGTAAAAAAGGTGAAAGTCTTACAGAGCGTATCAGACTAAAATGCAAAGTAGGCAGCACACTAAAAAAATTTGAAAGCGTACATGACACACAAGCCGTTAACATTTCAGTGTCCAATTCTACATTTCTGAACTGAATATTTCTTTAACCAAATGACTTCTTAATTTATGCTATAAACCCATTGAAGTATAAAACTCCTCACAGCTCTGTAGAGGGACTCAGCCACCCTGGATAGATGGGCTGAATCCAACGATGTGAGGTTTAACAGGTCTGGGTGTTGAGTCCTGCACTTTGGCCAAAACCACCCCCTGTAGCACTATGGGCTGAGGACAGAGTGGCTGGACAGTGGCCAGGCAGAAAGGGACCTGGGGGTGCTGGTGACAGCAGCTGAACGTCAGCCAGTGTGTGTCCAGGTGGCCAAGAAGGCCAATGGCATCCTGGCCTGGATCAGCAATAGAGTGGCCAGCAGGAGCAGGGCAGGGATTGTCCCTCTGTATTCAGCACGGGTGAGAACCCAAATGGTTCTAAGGCAGTTAAATTTCCTTTCTTAATGTGAATAGTGTTAAATTGTAGAGTTGCTGAATTATATTCTCACTTATTACTGAGAAAAAAAAAAAGAAAACAATATCAATTCAGGATACCTGAGTTATTGACTTTAAGGTTAGCAAAAATTGACCTTTATGTTTGCCATCATTCTTGACTTAAAGGAAAAGAAACTTCAAGAGACATCAGTGTAATAGAAATTATTTTAGCACAAAATTAAAATGAAAGAAAAAAGAAAGCTCAGAAGACCTTTGATTGCAGAGTAAAATGAGAAGGATACGGCACCATCTTGGTTTCTACCCCATGTATGAAGAACAGTGATATGTGTCAGCCAGATGCTGGAATCTATCGACAAATGACCAATTTGAAATGGATGTTTTTGTCAACACTGCTCTGGATGAGTCAAACCCAGACTGTGTCAACGTTAACTTCCTTGCAGACAGTCCTTCTGCAAAGGAATGGGGGCTGTCTGGGATTTCCTAGAAACTAAGATGATTGTAGAGAGCTCCTCATGTGGAGCAGGTTTGTGATGACTGAGAGCACCAGACATACCGTACACACGCATCACAGCTGGTCTGTGCCTGTGCCATAAAACCCCTGTCTCCAAAACACACCCAATTCCTCAGCTATGTGGTGTACCAGGGAGTCCACACATGCACAAAGATATACCTGATACTTCCCCAGCTGTCAGGCATATTGTACAGACACAGTTATGCAGCACAGGTTCATTAATCACTGCTTCCAAGACTTTGGACATTCTCTACACGTAGCAAGCTGTTCATCTTCTCACAGTCAGCAGGATTCTTCAGGATTTTCAGGTTCTGGAGTGTGCATGGCAGAGCTGCTGCTTGTTAGGCATGACTGATTTTTTTGGATTTCCAAGCAATTGTGAGAAATATTCATGAGTCTCCTGAATTGCTATTTTCAATGGAAAAAGAAGCCATGACTAGCAACTGACAGATGAGAGTAGCTCAAGGAATGATCTTCCCAAGGTCTGAATGAAAGATAAGCTGGGTCAGATCAAATTGTCTTTTAATTTTTTACTAAGTGCTCATTATTTAATGATGTTCAAATAAAAATACACATAGATTTATATTTATTTAGGCCAACTTATTTCTAGGTCTTTTCTTTATGAACTTTCAATTAAATGTGATTCAAAAAACGGGGTTTCTGAATGTTTGAGGCTCCAAACCACTGAAAAAGAGAATTAGACCTTTTAAATTCTTGATGTGTTTAAGCCTCAAATAGATACTTCCTATTTCAAATTGTGTCTCTCCAGGTATTTATAATGAATTCACACTCCTGGTAAATTCTATCTGAGAACATCAATTCTCTCTAGAGTTGACCAATTCATCCACGATCCTTTTAAGTAAAGTAATATAGTCAAAACCTGTTTTCAGGATGGCCCATTATGCTGGATTTGCAAATTAAATTATTTAGTATTTCATAAAACAAAGAATTTGACATCTTCAATAAAAATATGATGCTTAAACTCTTCATAAGATGGTGGTCAATAGACTCTGTGATATATTTAATAGGTGTATTAGTGCTGTGTAGCGGTTTCACATTCACCTGCTCGCCTGCTCACACCAGGCGAGAGTATAGTGTAGTGGTTTTATGAGAATAAGGATTAAGAGAAATGCAAAACAGGCCTAAACTTTAAAGATAAAAATAGTTTATTAACAAAAAACAACAGAATCAAAATCAACCCCGAGGTGGTTTCTTCTTCCTCCCCCCAGCCCCTCACCCATGATGGTTCCTTTCTCCCACCTCATTTATCTTCCTTTACCACCATCCTTCTCACCAACAACACAGAGAAACAAACTTAGAAAACCCCTGGTCAATTTACCACTCTTGAAATAGGCTTTCATCAGTCCAATTGGAAGAAGAGTCTCTCTCGTCTCACCATGGAGATTTTTCCCACAAGAAGCATAAGTCTCTTGTAGAATCCATATCACTGTGAACTCCCGCCCAGAAAGGATATTAGTTCACATGTGACACA
>VZTR01016439.1:3972-36072 GCA_013400775.1 Chaetops frenatus | reverse complement strand
GGAAACCCGGCAGGGTCCCGGGGTCCCGGCCGCAGCCCTGGCACAGCCGCCAGGCCCTGGGGCCCGGAGCGGCCGGCCTGGGCCATGCCGGAGTTACCTCCTCCGCGGGCGGAAGTCAAAGAGGGCTTCAAACTTCCCGCTCCTAAAAAATGTAAGCTTCGCAAAGACGCCCCTAATATTCAATGGCTACATGGAGTGCCCATCTTAAAATTAGCCAATCCGTGGGCTCCTCACCTCTGCTGGAAACTGTGCCCCGGCGGAAGTAGGAAAACAAAGAACCCCCCCCAGGAAGGAGAAAAAAAAAAAGTTGTTGTCCTTTAAACCACAACATGCTGCAAATATTAATTTTTTCATATTTGATAAAAATCCTTCTCCCTTAAGTGACAAGAGTGTGTATTCTTCGGATTTTGTTTCATTTTTTGTACCCTGCAGATTAATATTTCTGTGGCATGAAAATCATCATTAAACAATCTCATTATCTCTGTCTGAATGAATAGGCAATGGTGTAGAGCAGCAAATTTTTGCATACAGATGGTATATTAGCTTGTATCCACTATAATGGTAATCATTGGATATATTTTGTATGAGCTTTGACGCTGAACTTCCAAACACTGAATTATTTTTCCTCGCCTATACTCAGTACTCTAGGGTTTCCTGCCAAAATTCCTCCAAGTTGCCACAGATGGAGGCACAAGAAGAACGACAGGATGTCTGAATCATCCTCTGTCGCCATCCTATCAAATGTACAACAGAACTCCCTTACAAGCAGCTCCCAGAACCAAGCACTGGCTCCTTTACAGCATGAAATAGTCCAGTACTTCAACAACGTGCATTAAAAAATACTGCTGGCAGCTACGTTGAGTTTGAAATGTCCCTACAATGATTGTAAGGAGAACCTTGGGTAACAGGATCAGGTTTAGCTGTAGATCCCTGCGGACTGATAGATGGATAGGATTTTGGTCGGATGCTCCCCTTCGGAGCACAGTGGTTAACAGCTCAGAGCCCCAGTGGTTACCAGTGACAAGTGCTGTCCCTCAGGGGTCTGTATTGTCAGTGCTACTTAACATTTTCATTAATTGCATCGATTAAGGAGTTGAGTGCACCCTCAGCAGGTTTGCAGATGGCATCAAGCTGAGTGGTGTGGTGACACACCTGAAGGACAGGAGCTCATCCAGAGGCACCCGGACAAGCTTGAGATGTGGGCCCACGGGAACCTCAAGAGGTTTAAAAAGACCAAGAGCAAGCTGCTGCATCTGGATCAGATACTCCTGGAATCAAAACAGGTTGGGGATAACAGATGAAGAGCAGCACTGCTGAGAAGGACTTGTGGGTGCTGGCAGGTGACAGGCTGAACGTGACCTGGCAATGTGCACTCAGCTCAGAAAGCCGAAGTTCAGCATCAAAGCCAAACCTGGGCTGAATCAAAAGTAGCCTGACCAGGAGGCAGTGGTTATTCCTCTCTCTCCCTTCTGGTGAGACCCCACCTGGAGTGCTGCATCCAGGTCTGGCATCCCCAGCATAAGAAGGGTGAGCACCTGTTGGAGCAAGTCCAGAGGAGAGCCACAAAGTTGATCAGATGATTGGAACATCTCTCCAATGAGGAAATGCTGAGAGAATTGGAAAAGATAAGGCTTCAGGGTGACCTAATTGTGGCCTTCCAGTACCTGAAAGATGGAGAGAAACTTTTTACAAGAGCATGTAGTGACAGGGAAAGAGGGAATGGCTCCAAACTGAAGAACAGTAGTCTTAGATTAGGTAGAGGGAAGAAATTTTTTACTGCAGGGGTGGTGAGGCACTGGAACAGGTTGCCCAGAGAAGTTGTGGGTGCCCCATCCCTGGCAGTGTTCAAGACGAAGTTGAATGGGACTTTGAGCATCCTGGTCTAGAGGAAGGTGTCTCTGCCCCAGAGCAGGGGGATTGAAAACACATGCTCTTTAAGGTGCTTTCCAACCCAACCCATTCTATGAATCTGTGATCCTATGATCCTGTAGTTGCTTAGGATGAATTTCCCTATAGGTGAAATACATCACAGACTTAACATTTTTTTTATATACAGCTCTACATAGATGTTAATTAATGCAAGAATTAGCAAATACATAGTTAGAAGAATGTGTTAATATTTTTGTGGAATCAAAGCTTCAGAATTAAATGCCCGTGTTTAGTGAGAACAGTGTAAGAAACCCTGCAAAATCCTTAAAATTTTCTATGGCAAATAAATAATAACCTAGGAACTAAAGCTTATGTATACATAAGCAATAATGACAAGTCTTAGAGTTGAAAAGAACTGCTTGCCTTAGGAAAAAACCCACAACATATGATGAAGTCATCAGTCATCCAACATAATGAGCAGTTAGAACAGTTAGAAAAACACATAAAAACTAAATTAAACAATTTTTCTTTCTTAATCAATTTAATAAAAGGCACCATCTACCCCTGGGAAATAAGATACCTCAGTTGTTGTCCAAAGCTGAATTCTGAAAGTTAGTTTTGAACTACAGGTAGGATTATGATTCTTTCTCCTTTTCTTTTTTAATAAAGGAAGGAGATGCCAAAGACTTAAGAAGAAACTTCTTACAAGTGAAGTCAGAAGCAACTCACCATTCTCTAATTAGGTTTGTAATTTTTTGTTTTTCAAATCTCTCTTGACCTTTTCTGAGACTCTCTGGCAAGAAATACCAGCATGATGTGTGTCTTAACAATGGATATGCTTGTGTTAGGAATCCTAAGAAAAAACAAAAGCTGCTATTCAATAACACGGTTTACAAGGGCACTTGGAGGAAATTTTTATGATATTTTTGCCAGGGATCCATGAGGTTGAACTGACTTAAGGACAAACTCCTCTTGCATCAACAAAAAGGTCCTTTTTAATGCCAAGGCATTTTAACTTCTGTAATAACAATATTTATCAGCAGTAGTCTGTTTACAGCAACAAGAACTGAACCCTGAACAAATGTCTTTTCAAGCTGCTGAAGCGTTTCTATTTTTCGAAGTTACTTTTATGTTTTCCTATAATTACTGATAATTTTGTATTGATACAAAATGGTCATGTAAGTTGGACAAAATATTTATCAGTGGATGGAATGGAGGCCATCAAAGAGTATGTTGCAATATTTCTTCTAGGAGGGTTTTTGGTAGTCTTCCCAAACGAGTCACTTCTGGAAAAAGTAGCTGCTTCGTGTGTACCTACAGGTTTACAAGAACACAGTCATGCCTGTCAAACCCCCAGAGAAAGTATAAAGTATGTAGACAGGTTTTGTAATAGTAGGGGTAGTAAATTAGGGGGTCTTTCATGACCCACGGGTGCGTGACTGGTTCTGCATGAACGAACAGCAATGTTTTACTGCAAAAAGAAAATGTATACAAGTTCTGCACATCACCAGTATAGATATATATATACATATATATATATGCACATATATGAGTGGGAGACAGAACACCCAGAGTGGAAATGCTTATATTTTCTGTGTGAATTGAAGGCATTCAATTTACAGCTGATGACAAATTTGCCTTCAGCATGAATGATAGGTATTCCACCCTCAACAACAGGGGACAGTTTCAGTCTCACGCAAATACTCACTGCCTGCATTGTCTCAATTCAAACAGATGGTGTAAGGATGGCAGGGAGTTAATGTAATGGAAGTTAATGTATTAGGGAAAGCATTCTTTTTTTCTTTTTTTTTTTTTTTTTTTTTAGAAAATGCACTATTTCTTTTATGACTTTTTTTCCCAGTTTCTGGGACCATGATGTGTAAAACAGAAAGATCAAGTCTGTCATGTAAAAGCATTTTGCATTGCTTCTGTCATTATTTTCAAAATTTATGATACTAAATATAAACTGGCTTATATTTTCCTCATCTAATGGTAATCCACAGCCTACTTGGCATGGGTACAATTATTGACAGCTGTATGCAAGATGTTATTAAATGCAGAACAGCATCTCTAGCTGCCTCCTGCATACTGTTAACAGAAAATATTCAGATGATTCCTCTCTCTAAATAATCCCTGTAAATGGCCAAAATTTTTCAGGAGTTATTCAAGTATAGCAGAATTAAAAAAAAAAAAAAAAAAAAAAAAAAAAAAAAAAAAAAAAAAAAAAAAAAAAAAAAAAAAAAAAAAAAAAAAAAAAAAAAAAAACACCACACAAATTAATGTCAATCTGATCCCATTTTTGCTTCAGTTTACCAGAAGAAAGGTATTTCTGTGTTCCAGGTCTGTTTTGTTCAACATTCCACTATAATTTCATTTTTCACATAGATTCGTGTGAGTATAACCTAGAGAGATTATGTATATTGAGATGGTTTTAATCATCCAGTTGTTTAGAATAAAATTATTATTCATTTACTCAGTCAATTCCCTCTATGCTATCTTCTCTATAATTACTAGAAGATAATTCACAAGGGTCTCTCTGAATTATTGAATTATTATAGCAGAGGAATTGTGTTACTAGAAACTTACCCCGAGTAAACTTGAGTGCCTTTTTTTTTTTTTTCCAAAATTCAGGACATCAGTTTTAAAAAAGCAAAATAGCAATGAAAGAAAAAGTAACACCAAATCCTTTCATCAGAAACTGCTTCTCTGTTGGCGTTTTCATTTCGGTTGGGGGTTTTTTTGTGTTTGTTTTCTTGTTTCTTTTTCTTCTAAACATCTCTCCACATACCTCAGTGAAAATAACAAAGGTAATGACAAGAATTTATTCCAGGGGAAAGCCCGTTCTTAGGAGTGCATTGGGTTTGTTTGGCAAGGTTTTGGTTGTGGGGGGGCTACAGGGTTGGCTTCTGTGAGAAGCTGCTGAAGCTTCCTCCACGTCCAGAAGAGCCAATGGTTCCAATGCCAGCTGATTCCAAGACAGACGTGCTGCTGGCCAAAGCCAGGCCAATCAGAAATGGTGGCAACTCCCCTGTGATGACATATTTAGGACTGAAAAAATCCCCAAGCTATTTGGCAATTGTGATTGCAGCCAGGGCAGAGCAGAGCGAGAACCTGTGAGAAGAATAACTCTGCAGATGCCAAGGTCAGTAGAGAAAGATGGGGAGGAGCTGCTTCAGGTGCTAGAGCTGAGATACTCCTGCAGCCTGCAGTTGCAGGCCATGGTGAAGCAGCTGTGCTGCCGTGGCCCATGGAGGACCACAGGGATGCAGAGATCCTCCTGCATGGAACAGGCTCCTGGAACGTGCTGGAGCAGGCTCCTGGCAGGGACCTGCAAACCTGAGGAGAGAGGAGCCCACGCTGGAGCAGGTTTCCTGATGGGGCTTGTGAGCCTGTTTGGGACACACACCTGGAGCAGGCTGTGCCTGAAGGACTGTGCCCCACGGCAGAGTGACCCACTTTGCAGCAGTTTGGGGAGATCTGTTGCCCATGGGCAGTACTCACACTGGAGAAATTAACCGAGAACTGTCTCATGTCAGAGGGACCCAGTCACGGAGCAGGGGAAGGACCCTCCCTGATCAGCAGGAGAAACGTGTGCTGAACTGACCATAACCCCCATTCCTGTCTCCCTGCACCACTGGGGGGGAGGAGGCAGAGCTTAGGAAGGATGGAGTGATGGGGGAAAGGTGTTTTTAAAATGTATGTTACATCTCATTTTCCTGCTCTGATTTTGTTGGTAATAAATTCAGTTAATATCTCCAATTTGAGTCTGTTTTGCCTGTGATGGTATTTGGTGAGTGATCTCTCCTGGACCTTATCTCAGCTCATGAATCCTGCCTTACATTTTCTCTTCTCCACAGAATTACAGAATAAGCTGTGTTTGAAGGCATGCGTCAGGATCATAAAGTCCTGCATGGACCTGCCTGGGACCATCCTCAAGAGTCACACCATGTACCCAAGAGTATTGTCCAAACAGTTCCTGAGCTCTGTCAGGCTTGGTGCTGTGACCACTTCCCTGGGGAGCCAATCCCAGTACCCAAGAACCTTCTGGGGGAAGAACCTCCTCCTGATATCCAAATCTTCCCTATCACAAATTTAGGCCTTTCCCTTGGGTCCTTCACTGGTCACCAAAGAGAAGAGATTAAGGTCTGTTAGGATGGTTGGGAAGAGAAGGGATCACTCTTAGATGATTTGAAGCGTGATTTATTGCCACAATCTCACGAAGCTGAGAGAATGTCTTCACAGAGGAACGCAGAGGTCAGCCAGAGTGCAAAAGTGGTCACAAGACTGCAGGTTACAAGCTCTCTTAAAGGTTAATTGGCCAATAAACTAATGCCACATACATTGTTTTAAATTCTTCACCAATAATCAATCAAACCTGTGTTACATCTCTGTTGCACTGCAGAGTTTTTCGTCCAATCATGTACTAACATACAATTCCCCGTTTTAAACTTTTTACTTTCTTTTATAACCACTCCTATATCTAAAATTTAAACTTCAAAACCTTCTACTATCTAACTTAATGTGCCTCTTCCTAAACTACAGACCTACATTCTTGTTATAGTTCCTTAAATTTGGAAGCCTTTTCCAAGGCCTCAGATCTCATCCAACACACATTTCAAACTCAGAAGGAGCAGACACAAGGCCTTGAAGATTTTCTGTGCCTTGGATTCTGACAAATGTCTGCCTCTCCTCTTCCCCTCATGAAGAAGTTGTAGACTGCAACAGGGTCTCCTCTCAGTCTTCTCCAGGCTGTACTGAGAAAGTGTCCTCAGCCCCTCCCCATGCAGCTTCCTCTCGAAGCCCTTCACCATCTTCATGGCCCTCATTTGGACACTCTCTGATAGCTTGATACCCTTCGTTATCCTGTGGCACCCAGAGCTGCCCCCAGCACTCGAGGTGAGGCTGCCCCAGTGCAGAGCAGAGTGGGACAATCCCCTCCCTTGCCTGGCTGGCGATGCTGGGCCTGATGCACCCCTGGAAATGCTTGGCCCTCCTGGCTGCCAGGGCACTGCTGGCTCACGTTCAACTTTCCATCAACCAGGACCCCCAGGTCCCTTTCCACGGTGCTGCTTTCCAGCATCTCATGCCCCAGTCTGTATAAATATCCATGGCTGCCCCATCTCATGTGCAGAATCCGGAGCTTTTTGTTGTTGTTTGTTGGTGATTGCCCAGTTCTCTAATTTATCCAGGTCTCTTGCAGGGCATTCCTGTCTTTAAGGGAGTCAACAACTACTGCCACTTTAGTATTGTCTGCAGACTTGCTTAATATCCCTTACAGTCCTGTGTCCAAGTAATTTTTGAAGATGTTGAAGAGCACAGGGCTGAGGATGGAACCCCACTAGTGACTGGTCACCAGTCTGATGTTGCCCAACCCACAACAAATAATGGGGTTTTTGGCGGGGTTTGTGGAAATTCTTAATCAAGCAAAATTCTGGATGGGAATCTTAGAATCCTAGAATGGTTTGGTTTATAAAAAGGACCTTTATAAAGGTCATCTAGTTCCAACCCCTTGCCAAGGGCAGGAACACTTTTCACTAGACCTGGTTACACAGATCCAACCTGGCCTTGAACACCTCCAAGGCTGGGAACTCCACAGCCTCTCTGAGCAACCTCTTCCTGTGCCTCATCACCCTTACAGTAAAGCATTTCTTCCTAATATCTAACCTATTAGATAATACCTAATGTGTTTAGCTTAAAGTCACTTCCTCTAGTGCATCACTACATTCCCTTGTGAAAAGCTTCTCTTTCCTCTTTCTTGTAGGTTCCCTTGATGTCCAAGAATTTGCTATGAAGTCTTCCCTGAGCTGTCTCTTCCTCTAGGCTGAACTGTCTCAGCCTTCTCCAGATGTCTTCAAAGAAGAGGTGTTCCAGCCCTGTGATCAGCTTTGTGGCTCTCCTCTGGAGTCTTTCCCACAGGTCAGCATATGTTTTGTGTCAGGAGAGATGGGTATTGACAAACTGCACAGAAGTCTAAAATCCATCACCTTTGAATTTAAGACCTCAGAATAAAATGTATTGAGCATTCTGAAAAGCTGTTTCTTTTAAGACAGCACTTGAACTGAAAAAATATGGGACATAATAATATAGTGACAGCATATGTAGCCTAGATTTTCTGAAAGTATCCTTGTAAATTCATAATTAAACAGAACTTTGTTACGGAATTTCTTGTGTGATGCAGTCATAGATTTTTTTTTTTTTTTTTTTTAATATATATTTATCCACTGAATATTTTGGTTTGGGTACTTCAAAATTTCGACACTGAAACTTCTAGACTCTGACTGGAGGTTGGGCTAAAATAGTAAACAAGGTTAATGTCATAAAATTAGGTAGTTAAAATTTAAATTTAGCAGCATGCTTCATTCCATTCCAATGGGTTACAAGCTAGTCCCCAGACAGCTGTTCATTCAAATGCAAACATGAGATAACTTCTTCAAAAGCAGTATCTTCTCCTAAAGGAAAATGGTTCAATTTGGAAGTTTAGAAAAACAAAGCATTTTCTGATAAACACTGAGATATTTATCTTCCAGTTGCCTCAAGTCAACTGTGAGGCAAAAAAGTTATCTTTCAAAAGCTCAAGTTGTCCTCATGTATCAATTTAAAGCAACTTGCATTGAATTCAGTGATGCATTTAAATAAAAGCTTCCTAAAAATATTTGTTCTGTTTCAAGATCTTTTTGTGCAATAGATCTGCTGTATCTGTGCTGGCATTGCTTTAGCTGACCCATCGACATTGATGGGGGTTTTTGAACATTGAAACATGTGCAGTTTCACAGAACTGCCAGAAGAGCTAAAATATTAGCTGTTGAATTGGCAAATCATACTAATTTAAAACAGGTTTGATACAAGTGATTACATATTAAATTGTGCCTTTGGAGCCAGTTTTTCAAATACATGTTAATTTCAGAAGACTTCATCTCATAATTTGGCATCAGGATTAAAAACTGTTTTAAAAATGGTCACGGCTGAAGAAAAGAAACTACTACATATATTTATGTAACATTTCACCAAGTATATTGCACATGCAGAAATTTTAGACCAAATTTAAGAAAGCTAACAAATAACATATTTGGATCTGATAATATGTATCAGAAGGTTGTGCAGATATATCTATCTCTTCTTGTGCAAATATGTTTATCCCTTCAGCATTTTTTTTTTAGTGCAGTAGTTCTTCATTTTATACCACAACGTATAATATAGTGAGTTCCCTTCTGCCTAACTCATTTAGTCCTGTGCTTGTCAACATTTGACCATTATCTTAATGTTAACACCATTACTAGACCTACAATAAAAAAGACTTCAGAATTCACCAAGTTTTATTTTGAATTCTCTGTTTTTCTTTATTTTCTTTTTTTCCCCATTAAAATATAAAAAAGAATAACACATTTATCAGTACAGTGTAATACAAAAATAGAAGTAAATTTTATTTCCATGGCCATGAAAAAAGATTTTAAATGTGAAGGATCATTCTACAGAGGGTGCATGTCAGTACACCAACCACCACATATATTTGTCCACTTCTGTGGAATATAGCAATTTGAGTATATGCCAGTTTATTAATACTACATTTTTAAAAGTAATTTAACACTCTTTAAAAATTTGGTTGCTATATATTATCCTTTTTAAATACCATTTCTTTACTGGATACAGCTGGACACTAAATTATTGTTCAACACCCAGATTAATAAAACAGAAAATACCTTACAACATTTCTTTTTTTTCCTCAATCTGTTGCCAGAGAGGTGTAATGGAGATTGAAGTACCTAGTATATTTTTAATAGAAAATCAGAATAAAAAAATTACCCTCCCAGATATAGAAAAAGAAAAAAAAAAGAGTTTTAGTACAATTCCTCCTAAAACAAGCAGGCCAGATCCAAATACCTCTGAAATTCAAAGTAACAGCACATGATATTATTTTCATGTAATTCTGTTCAGAACAGAAAACACGGAATAAAAATATTTTCCATCATGAATAGAGAGTACCAAAACATGCATAGCCCAAAGTACTGTGATAATTTCAAGTGTATTTTAATAATTTTTACACAATTTTTAATAACAAATTCTTAAGATATTCAGCAGATTCACTCATTTAAGACACTTTCCAAAGTGACTCAATTTGGCCTGTGTTGTCAAACTTATTCATCGTAGTTTTTGAACAGTTTTCTAAAGAGATTATTAATCAGCATAATTCCAAGGTTGTCGTTATGGCCTGCAAAAAAATCCCTATACTTTGAAGACCAGCCAAAGTAGGATTTATTTGCACTCATGGCTTGTTTGTGCATGTTTCCACATATTCTGTATAAAGGAATCCTATGACATAGATTTCATGTTTTCCTTCCAAGTGCAAATATGGAGTACATCCAACCTCAGTGGTTTTAGGTCTCGAAAGCTACCAATATTTAGAGAACAAAAATAGCAACTCCATAAAACTGCACAAAATAACACCTTCCCTGTGCAATGATCTGCAGTGAACTCAAAACAATTCTAATTTATGCAGATTCTTAAGAGGTTTCAAAGTACAATGTAGAGAAGGGTAAGACAGATATAAAAGTAAGAGCACTGAATTATGTACTCAGGGCCTGCCGGTCCCACTGCAATTATAAATTAATGTGTCATATTTATTTTTATGTACTCCTCCTTTGGTAGAAAGTTTAACACTCTGAGTGCCTGGTTGAATATAATGTAACATTACTTCCTTACTCACTAAATCATGTTTGAGCTTTTTTACATAAAGACAAACTCCAGCAGGGGCTCGGTATGCATTGACACTTCATGTACCACTAATGTTAAAAATCACATGTCTTCAATAACACAACTCATCCAAGGTTCTCAATACATTAATTAGTGGAGTGGCATGGAAGTTGTGATAAGGATTTGGTCCTGGAGACAAGCTAAGACAGATGTTGGAGTAAAAAAACAGGAGTGATAAAACCATGCTTTTCTGAAAATATCACCTTAGCAAATCTGATATGTTTAATGGATATATGTGGATTGCCAAAACATTTTTTGGTAGACATGTTTCTTAGTGTTGTGGTTTCAGCTCTTATAACAGTAATTCATTTTGATCTTGACCATGGTGTTTTTCAAAACATTTTAAAACTCAAAAGATTGCTTTCAGACCTGAAATTCTAATATTTTTTTTCATTCACTTTTAATGAAAGGTATTTTGAACCAGTAGATTTTCCTACAGACTAGAAATAGAAGTTCTAGATTTTGGTCACTGCTGTTGCAGCCAGGATCATCATTATTATTTGCTCTGCAGTAAAATCTGAAACTCTGTATATCTGAGGCATCTGGTAAACTCAACACTATAAGGTACAAGTGAAAAATACAAACGTGTTGCCACTAAACATTTAATATCAAAACATAAATACGATCCTTTAAAACACAGTTTCTGTAATTATCTGCAGTTATCCTGCCAGTGATCAGTTCTGTAGTTTTTTACTGTGACACTTTCGAAAATATAGAAACATAGAATCATTAAGGTTGGAAAAGGCCTCCGAGATTATTGAGTCCCATCTTTGACTGAACAGCACCTTTGACCAAACACTAAGTGCCACGTCCAGTCATTTCTTGAACACTTTCAGAGATGGTGACTCAAACACTTCCCTGGACATCCTGTTCCAATATTTAACCTCCTGTTCAGTGAGAAAATTCATCCTGATGCGCAGCCTGAACCTCCCCTGGTGCAGCTTGAGGCCATTCCCTCTTGCCCTGCTGTTGGTTGCCTGGGAGAAGGGACTGACCCTCACCTGGCTGCAGCCTCCTTTCAGGTAACTGTAGAGAGTTAAGGCCCCTCCTGAGCCTCCTTTTCTCCAGTCTAAGGAACCCCACTTCCCTCAGCCACTCCTCACAGGACTTGTACTCCAGACCTCTCAAATCTTCATTGCCCTTCTCTGGACGTGCTCCAGCACCTCAGTGTATTTCTTGCAGTGAGGGCCCCAGACCTGGACACAGTACTCAAGGTGTGGATTCAGCAATGTTGAGTAGAGGGGGTCATGTAAAGAAGATTTTCAGTTTTACTCTGCGTGGGTTATCATTCTTGAGACAATACTTTTTGTTCCACCAAATATTAAATCTCAGTGCAGTGGCATGGCAGTGTAGCAAAGCAGAAGAACTTCATATGAGTGAGTGTCTGAAACAGAAAAGCGAAACAAATCCCTAGAGCTCGTACTTCACAGATTCAAAGATGTTTGACACCTCTCCTCCCTACCCCCTCCTCTCCTGTTTTGAACAACATTCATGTGTGCACAGTCTTGGAAAAGCCTGAGACTCAGCAGAGTTCAGCAGCAGGGATGGTCTGCTGGGATTCAAAGGTAACATTTTCTGGGACATTTAAGAGCCCCTAATGTGTTCTTTAAGATTATCAGGCACTTCCCTAAAGATTCATTGAGCAAGTATGGTTAACCATGTGGAAAAGCACTGAAGTGCTCTGACTTCTGTAATTCCCATTTTTTCTGTGCCAAGTGCAGTGTCAAGTCCTGTGGGAGCAGTCCTGCTGCCTTCAGCCTCAGCTGTCACTGCTCCCTGTTTGCTTTATGTCACCAACCAGATCTCCTTACAGAGGACACCAAGGAGGTTAAAGATGAACCCAAACTAATGGAATAACTGAGGAAACAAATCTTCTAAGTAAATGAACATTTGCCAGTATCTGATTTATACAAATCCCCTCAAAATCTTTAAAGTCCTTTTCTTGACCTCTGGGACATGTAGCACATTTGCAAGTTCATTTGGTTTAGGTATGGAAATATATGAATATCAATGTATCAATTAAGTCAGGAAAAGGCATAATTTTTGACTAACTTGATAAAAACCCAAAATGTTCAAAATCAGCAGTCCCAGAACACCTAATGACAAAATATAATGACCATCTAACCTGTTTAATGAGTAAGCCTGAAATGAGAAATACAACTTTTTCAGTATCAGGTGGACCCACCTTGCTGATTTATGAAGACCTAATTTACAAATACCAGAACAAGGTTTTTTATGTGTTTCTTACCTATTTCAGTAGTGTCCAGGAATCCAACTGCTTGGTAAAGAAAAGACATTAAACATTTAAGCATTTATCCATTACATTTCCAATCAGCATGAGTCAATTGGAAATATATTAATATCTGTTCTAACACTGCAACTGAATTCTCAGATTATTATGTGAAAAGCTCATATTTCATAGTTTTTCTGATTCATTTATTGTAAAAAAAATGGTTTCAGGGGGAAAAAAGCTGAAAATTTTATTCCTAATTTATGGGGAGAGAAAAGTAAAATCAAATTCTGCTTTAAAACATTATTACTTTAAGATAATATTGTCACTTTTAATGTTTTGAATTTATACTTACCATAGCAGTTAAGAAGTTTAGTGCTTGTTGAAGCCCACACAAGCTTTTCTACATTTTAGTTCTGTACATACTGTCAATTTTCTAAGACATTTATGCTATTCTGTTGATACCTATACAATGTTATTGGAAAAACAATACAAGAAAGTGATAAGACTGCAGTGGTGCATTAAACAAGCTGTCACTGGCAGTGACACAGAAATGATGCACGGGATGAACTTTTATGTTGGATTCTGTGAGATTTTCTTTCCAGTATGGAATGTATGACATGTGAAAGAGTGAACAGATGACATACAAGGAAACAGCCAGTCTAGGAAAAAAAAAAGCCAGGGCCCTTTCAACTCTGCCTTAGTTCTCAAGATTCTAACAACAGTTTTACCAAGCTGGATTGTCACACGACTTGTAGAACACTAATTTGTGTGATCAGCAAGTTTTTGCAGCAAGGCTCCTTCTGAATATAAAGAGTGTATGAGCACCAGCCCTTCTATAAACTCCGTGTTCTCCAAATATCTATTTCTTTCTTTTGCTTGGTTTTGGTTTAAATATTTGTTTGTTCATTTTGGTTTCTGATGTATTGTTTGGGAGGGGATGGTTGTTGTTGTTTTGTTTTGTTTTGTTTTTTTTGTTTTTTGGTTTTTCATTATTCCACAGATTATAGCCTTTCCACACAATATATTTTCTGTATGGACTTCTGTGACTAACTTTTGATCAAATCTTTCTTAGACATTGATAGCTTATCTAATTGAAAGACAACAACATTCAAGTCACAGAGTCTGGTGAGAATCAGAAAAAAAAAACCAGATTGGTGCAGAAATCAGTGAAAAGAGCAAACCAAACCAGCAACTCAAAGAGTATCAAAGGAGATCAATTGTCCTTTGTGTAAAATCCACCAAGATGCATCAATGGGATAAACTGGAGTCAGAAGTCTGAACAAATCAAAGGGAGATTATTACTTAAATGTGAATATGATTTTTTTTGAGATCCAAGAAGAAGAGAATTTTAGGATTATATGAAGTTTACAGGATGCTTAAGGAAGGGCTAATGGCAGGGTGGAGAGGGGTGCAAAAATGAGGTACATGTCTCAGAAAAAAAAAAGGCAAAAGGTAATAAAAGAAATGGTGGTGTAGAAGCGGGTTTCTGGTCAGCATGCTTGTCTGACTGACCCCTGGTCCTGATAACCTAAATATGTTCTTTCTTCTTAAATTCTGTTACTGCTGATTTTCCACAAGTGTTCTCTTTGCTCCACATAAGTGTGTGTTTAATGATCTGCTAAAGAATTTCGGGCTAGTTTAGGGTCTTGCTCCTGCAAAACCCTGAAACTCTGGCTATGGTAGTTCCTCAACAGTTTAGTGATAACACAGGCGTCAGAATCACATCTCTTTCCATCTTTTCTTTATATCTTATCTTGTCAAATATAGATTTACAGTGGGGAGGATCAGGCCTGCTGCACAACAAAGTAGATTGTAGTAATTCAAATGATATGTAGAATATAACCATAGTCATGTGCAGACTCAACTTCCAATCAGTGTGCAACACCAATTAACATGCTGCAACGATTGCCAGAAGTTGGACCAACCAGCAGAGAATTTTCTCAGGTTCCACAGAAAACCGTATAGTGCTACTGGAAAATCATGGAAGGTGATGATCATCACCTTCACTGCAACACTACCTGATATTCTGTAGATAACCACTCCCAGAGGAAGAGCCATCTGGGACTCCTGTCTAGCTGCTTGCAGAATTTTCCCTTTCTCTCTTCCCTTCTCTCTTCGTCTCTCTCTCTGTTATAATCATCTTTCTATTGTTCCTCCACAAACAACAATTAGAGTTGATGTATGCCAGCAGCTATAAAGATTGTTCTAGTAAACCTTTGTGAATATCAGGTTGTCTCATCATTCCTTGAACAACAAGTGGTCTGTGTGCCAGCAGTTAAAGTGGGACAATTATTACGAAGGGCAGGAAGGTCTGTGGAGCAGCAGCTGGAGGAAACCAAGGATGAGGGATCCAGCTAGAGAAGACACCAGTGTTCTTGGTGTGTGTGTATTCCTCTTACTCCATTTATTCATAATTCTGACGAGCAGGAGATAAAGAGCTAGACTGGGACATCTGTGTTGTCCACGTTTGTGTCAGTGCTGTTTGTACTCACTCCTGTGGACCAGGCATTTCTCTCTGTCTGGGTGGGTCTGTGTGGCTGTTTATAAATACCCTGTGTGAGTGTGTGTAGGTGTGCATGTGAACCAGCGTGGGTGTGGCTGTGCATGTAGGGAGTAGCTTCCCAACACTGCTGCCAGGTGGACCTGAGGGCACAGAACTGGAGCAGCTTCCCATCTGTCAGATTGAGGAGGCAGCACTGGCTCTAAAACTGCACCAGAGCCAGTGAGAGTAGGCTGGGAAGGAAAAATTTCTTGGCCCTGAAGTCCACCAGATCTAGTAACATTTAACAGAATTTATATTTGTTATAAAAGTCATTGTCATCTCCATCATCAAGTCAGAATTTTCTTTACCTTTAAAATACATATTCAGGAGCCTGCACAAACTCTTACAATAAACTTCTTTTACACGGGACAGATTAACAAAATCTTTGCACCAGTAAATGAAAGACAAGTGACAGAGACTTCTCCTGGCATTAAAGGTATAATTGAAATGAATTTTGCATGCTCCAGTGAGTTGATGAACTGGCCACTCATCTTCTAACCATGCACAGCTACAACAATTTTTGTTCAGTTTCAACCTTCTGTGCCGCTTGGCTCCCTCAATTTGAGTAAATGGGAAAAAGTACTGTAAACATATGCTTTGTGCACTTCCTGAGCCAGTTGTTTTCAATTTTTATTTCTTGGAAAGAACATCAATTTGAATGGGAGTTATTTGGAATCATTGAGCTGAGCTGGGATTAGTGAGATTCAAATGGTTTAGTCTGAGGAGGCGATTCAAGAGAGCAGAATGGCGGCACAGGCTGTTCAGTTTGGACACACGCAGAACAAGCTCTATCATGAAACTGTAAAATATTGATCTGGTAACATTTCTCACTGCTCTGTAATACTTAATTGAAGGGAAAAATTGAAGAAAAGCTACTTGGAAGTTATAAAGCAATGAAATCCAACAGTCATTTGAATGTGAATTCCTTCCCCTCATCTGCTGTGACTTTAGCACAAGATAAAGCATCGCACAACCTGTCCCAGGGCTCTTCCAGTGATAGTGAAAGGCTTCCATGCTCAGGTAACAGCCATGTATTCTGAAGAAAGGGCAAGGCTTTTCTAGTTTTAAATACGTGATTCCAACAGGCAAATAAGTTATACATTTTGCAATCTTCAGTTTAGTAGAAAATAATGATATTTTGTAATGAAACATTATTATATTGTATAGTTAACATTATTCTGCTCCTGAAATAATCAAGTGACAATGAATCAAATAAGAATAAGAAAGCAGAAAGAACAAAGCACGGTGACTGTAGAACACTAGTTTCATGTCTAAAAATACTGCTAATAATAAAATTCTCCCTTTGGCCAAAGTTTCTATAGAAGCAAAGCTGATTCCAGTCATCCTTTGAAAAGAAATTAGAAGACTGAACATTTTATAGATGCTCATGCTAAATTTCTCAGAGTCTGCAAAATAGATCAAAACTGGCAGACTACATTGTCTTAGTTTCTATGTCCAATATTTTTGAAGCCAAGCTTCTTAATGATTTTAAGGATCCTTTGCTCATTCTCAATGATCTATACTGGACTTACACTGCTAGGAGGTAAAATTCAAATTCAGTTTTGGATAAAATAAACCTTAAATTTCTTATATTAATTTCCTGTCTGAAAGCTCATAATTCTTTCTTGTAAGATGTGCAGTATTAATTGATCCTTGACCAGGTAAAGAATAGAGCAAGATCAGTATAACTTGTATTTTCTCAATAAGCAATTGAAACAAGAAAAGTTGGCACCCAGAAAAAAAAATATACCCTGATCCTTTTAAAGACTGGGAACACTGAGTTGGGACCAAAGCTTGGTTCTGTTACTGCTTCAACAGCTCCCTAGCATGGCACAACCTATAGTCAAGCTAGCCAGAACTGACACAATTGACAATGTCAGGAAATAGTGAAAACTTGACAATGGTTATCTATAAGGTCTTTGTAGATAGATTTTAGCATGAAAAGAGGTAACTGCACCACTGGCTATAAATGCACGATAAATTTATCCTCTTTAAAAGTTAAAATTTTCTTAATGCTACAGGTATCCATCCATCAGCGTCTTGAGGTTGAATTAGAATAGGGAATACAAGGACTCCTTGCTAATAATACAGAATATTGGTCTTGCATTTGTGAGTTTTACTTTAATCAAAAGGAAAATGGATACATTTTTTTCTACATGGCTCTGGGGTAGCTTAAAACATTTCCCTCTTGAACAAGCTTTCAGGTGAAACATTCTAGTTGCAGTGTACTGCCAAACAGTCTGCACTGCTACCTCTAATTTGGGCTGGAATTCTTACTGTTCTTTTCAGTGTTGTCTTGACCCAGAACCTTGGCTGGCATTATTTTCTCTGTAATTTCACAGACTGGAAAAAATGGGACAACCTACACAATGATCATGGCTAGTTTAGCACTTGAATGCTGTACAAAAATACCTAACACATATGTAACCCTGTAGCCTTTCCTACTCTCCTTACAAAAACATAAAAACAAGTAAACAGCGTTTGGTCATTTAAGCAATGAGAGTAAATGTTTTCCTTCTTTCTAAATAAGTGTATATGATGTTTACAAAATCACTTTAGGACCTCATGCTAGGCCTTTACATAAACTGATTTTAATAATGAAATCTTAATAGAAAAGGAAATAGTCCCTTGATCTCAGGTAAATTGGAGATTTTTAACTGTGTAACTCTTCAAGAAAAAGCTGAAGCTTCCAAATCCCATAACCTAAGCAGGCTATGAACACTGTAGATCATCACAAATCTTCATCAATGTTATAAAATTCTCTAGAAAATCAGTTGAAACTGTGAATGTTAGAACACGACTTTATATTCTTGTTAGATAAGACAAGTTCACTATGGGAAAGGAAAAGGTTATTTTAAAATAGAAAAAAAAATAGGAAAAATATTACAAGAGTCAGCATTTATATTTTCAAGGCAAACAACTGAGGAGAAAAGATGCGAATGTACTATTAGTGATTTGCTTAGATGAAGTAGTAGTTCCACAGTTGAAAAATCTGTGACTGCTTCAGGGAACACAGGAATACCTTCTCCATATTTCCCAAAGTTTCAGATACCGTGGAATTTGAAGAAGTTCTAGGGCAGGAGGGCAGTTCTTGCTTTCCACTCCTTGCCTGTTTTGTCTCAGTGACACCGTTGTGGGCAAGATGAATGATACAATACGACCAAGGACACGGTAGCGCTTGCAGGTGTTTCAAGAGGCTTTGCACATTGACGGAATGAGCAAGAATCTTTTTATAGGTAACAGGAAATAACTAGCAACATTTTGTTTAAGCAGGCATTGACAGTGATGTGTGCATTAGTTTGGAAGAATTTCACCAGTGAGACTGGCTGTTCTCAGTGCTGTTGTATTCCTGTCTTAAAGAATCTTGTATGAAATATGCCCTATTAAGAGCTTTCTTTGAAAATTAAATACCTAAATGCAACTGATTCAGTGCTTTAAAAGTACTTCCGATTTACATTTCATCTTAGGAACCACCCTCAAACTAAAAAAACAAAGCCAAAACCCAGAATCTTTTTCTTTTCACAAGGATCTTCCTTTATAAGAACTCTGTGCCACATAAAATTTTACTGTTTCACAGGCAGTTTATTTTGTAGCTTTATTCAGCTGCCTCAGACTGCTGAAACTGAGACTTCATGTTGGAATTTGTTGCCCTACTATTGTAGATTATTGATAGCCTGCCTGATGTGTGAATACTGAAGCAAAAAAGTCCTAACTGAGTCCTTTTGTCCTTTTTGTTACTGTCCTCCTTTCTGTCTATCAAGGTGCTCATCCTCTGATCCCCCAAGCAGGATTTTTAGGAAACTTTACCATCATTTATTTCAAGTGCAAGAAAATATTCTTAGCACATGGGAGAAGAAAGCAGCTGTGAAAGGTGTTACAAAGGTGTCTGTATTTCAATGATTTATCTGCTGTCTTCTCTGGAAGGTAAAAGCCTAAACTTAAAGCAGAAGTCATGATTTTCCCCACATTTTGTTCTGACAAAATAATGTTGTCTTTAAACAGCCCCAGAATTTAATAAGAAATATTTATTAATAATAAATTGTGTTAGACTGGATTTTTCCACTCCAGTTAACAAGCATCAGCTAATTCTAAGAAGAAATATATCCTATAAAACAAGAAATATACACATGAAATTGAATCCTCTATGTGTTAGTATGTGTCCATATATGTATATTATATTTCATGTAATGTAGGATATTTTAAGATATATTACTTAGAAAATTGAAGTCTGAAAATTATGTCAGGACCAGGGCAAGGTGTATAGAAATGTTATAAAACATAATCTAGTGGATTAAGAAACCTGAAAGAGATGCTTTTTATCATGAGCAGGGTAGGAAAATAGCATTCCTTATTTGACGTCTAGCATAACACAAATTAATGCTTGCACATTAAACTACACTGAGAAAGGAAGACAGACAGATGACAAATAAAAATTATTCCATGTCCTTAGACAAAACCACTGACTAGAAATCTCACACTCCCAAGCAAGCTGTGCTCTGTTTGGATTGCTCTCTGTAGCAACAACTCCCATGCAGTAAGAAGAACTTGACTACCTATCTCAGGAACCAAAATACCTTGCTTGAGTTCACTGCTGAGAGCTTCAGGTCTAAAATAGGAACAAGACAATATTATCCATGTAGGAAAGCTAAAGAGGAAAAAAAGATATTGAGGAAATGGAGAAGAAAGGGTACTTTAAAGACATGAAACTTCAGAAATTCTTCCAAATGAAGTCACAAGTACATGAAGAATTTAAGAAAAAAACCTATATGGTTGTTATATGCACTTCAATCTTATATACTGTAGGTAGAAGTATAAATGGTCAAGGTCTAGTGAGAATGTAAGACCCAAATTCTCATAGCTGTTTGACCAACAATTTTTTTCTTTTCATGGCAAGAGGTACAAAAACACTTAGAAAGTAAGGTACAGATAGCCCTTAAATCTATATTTCTTCAGCATCTGTCTTTACTTGACCTGCTTGAAAATTATGGAGTGGGTTCATAAAAAGTGTCAGATTTTAAGTCAATGAAAAAAATAATAGCTTTAGTGCTTGGCATCATTCACAGTCATGGTCACAGTTAACACCTGTGTTGCTTAACAACAAGTTTGCATTCTTTACCACCAGGAAAATGCACTTTCAAGACCAGGTAATAAAGTATACTAAAAGAATTTCCCACCTAATGCATATGAGTGAGAATTTAGATTGTCCTCTTGTAGGCATTTTGGAAACATTATTTCTTATTAAATGAGACATAGCACTGGGGGTGGTTTTATAGCTAAAAAGCCTTGCCAATATCTAAATCCTGGAAAACCTTGGGTAATCTGCTGCAGCAAAATGAAGTGCTTTAATTCTTTGTAGGTAGATTTGTATTTCTGGTCAGAGGTCAAAAAGAATGTCTGTTTAACATCTCAAACCTTGATCAACTCTATGGTAGGAGAAATGTGGTAACAAGGTGTTGGGACATGGGGAGTCCTGTGACCACAGCCTGACAGATGTAGGAAGCATCACTCAGCATCCCAGCACTTGTGAATTAAATCCAGGTGTTATGTGTACATTCCTATGAATTGCTTCAAAATCTGAAAGGCAACTTTTATTTGGTTCCTCATTAAAAAATGTGGGACTTACTAATTCAGCTGGACTTTTAAATATTTTATCTATGAAGGGTGTATTGTATTTCTAAACCAAACATATTTAGGTTATGAATTTTGTGTCCCAAGTATTAGAAATTATGTTTTGAAAGAATGTCAGAGACAGTTGAATGCTTAATGTGTCCATTGTTCCTTCTGCAGCTCAGATGGGAACAAACACAAATCTTGTAAATCACAAATATGAATTCTGATGCCTTTAATTTGAGATTGCACAGTGGCCAGCAGTGGAAATTCTTTTTCATTATCAACAATTCAATATTCCTATTGAACAGAAGCAATGGGTCTTACTGTAAAGACTTTAATATTATAGGTCTGATTATCAACTCACACACACACACACACAAAAAATAAACAAAACAAAAGTGGTGTAAGACAAAACAAACCACCAGAAAATCCAGTTGACAGCTGGATATTTCATTGAGCAACTGGGTGTTCTGGAGATTCTGAAGTGACAGAAACGCTGGAGTTTTCTGGGAATTAACTTAACAATCATTCCAAATATCATCTATGTCATGATAGAAGGTGGAAAATCTAGACTGTGTGAAGGCTGCAAATGAAGCAGCCATGAAGGGAAGAATAGTGAGTCTTGAAAAGAGGTGAAATGAGGTGAGATATTCATCAGAATGGGTCCCCAAAGTACACTGGCCATATCACCTGGAACAGGTTGCCCAGAGAGGTGGTGGGTGTCTGATCCCTGGCACTCAAGGTCAGCTTGGACAGTGCACTGAGCAACCTGGTCTAGTTGAAGATGTCCCTGTTTATTGCAGGAGTTTTGGACTGGGTGACTCTTAAAAGACCCTTTCAACCTAAACTGTTCTATTGTGCTGTGATTTAACTTGTAATTTAAGAGTTAATATTAAATAAAAGTCAAAAGAAATGAAGGCAGTTGTACCCCACACTGTCTTGGTAGGACCAGGCTTCCTCCATCCTTTTTTATTTCTCAAAGAGAGGAAGTTTGTAGATGGGTTTACACAGGATTGATGGCCTGCATGAGACAAATATCTGTGACAGACAGCAGGGCAATATTTCAATAATCTTTTTTACTAGATGGCAAAAAATTAGGTGAAAGTTTGCAGTAACAGATAAGAATATCCCAAGAGATTAAAAAAAAAAAAAATAAAAAGAGGCAATTGGTGACCAATTAATTGAAAAAAATAACAACAAATATCATTACATAAAGAAAACATTTTACCAAACTGAGCTTTAGCTCCAAGGCTGCATTAATGGTCTTTGTGGGGAGGACTAAACAAAATACTATTACATTATAGGTTTTTCAGTTTGTGGATGAACATTGTTGACATTTGCAGGGCACATTTTTGAGACAGGAGCTTACGACTCCATGTTTCTTTGTCTGAGGATAATGAGCACAAAGTGGCATTTTAGAAAAAAGGAAATATTTTTGGCAAGAAAACCTCCCTGATCATGAAAAACTTACCTTTAACTATTAATATGATTATTAACTGTACAATAATTTCTTTATAGTAAAAATCAGTTGTTAAATAGTTACATTCACTTATCTGCTCATTTTAAGAGTTTTCTATTAAAAGCATTATTGTTCGCGGTATTTGCATTTTAGATTTCATGAGTTTATTATTTGCATTCTGTTAAGAACAAGAAGTTTCTCCCAAAATCAGAGTCAAGAACACTGGGTTGATAGCATCTGGATGATCATAACGTATTTGCTTAATTTAAGCTTGCAATTTAAATTTTATGGGTAATATTCCTGTCCCAAAGGTTATATCCTTGAACTGAAGATAAGCATATTTTTGAAGATCATATAAACAAAATATTGCATAAGTGACAATTTAAAGTCAGTTTGAATTTGAATTCAGTGCCTCCAAACTAAGATCTCCTCCCTCTTAAGGGCTTAGAACAGTTCAAAAATTGTTGATAGAACCATTAATACACATTAAATATCCATATTTTTCCAGCATACAGAAAAGGCCATATAGCTCAAAGCTATTTTCTGATTAGATCACCTGAGAGCTTTGAATAGAGATGTAAGTAAATGAAAAACAGATTTAACAGCTCTTGAGATATGTTCCCATTCACATAATTTAGTCTGTCTACCCTGCTATTCACCCAGGCTGCTTTTATAGCAAATAGAGAGAAAACCAGAAATGGATCTCAAATGGGAAATTCATTCAAGCCTAAAGGATGGGTTAGGTTATCTTGAATGGACTCCCAAGACAGACCAGAGTAATCACCTCTTGGAAACACTTTCTAGTTTACTGGAAAGGTTGTTGATGTGCTTAGTTTAGAACAGAAACATATTTGAAGATTTCCTATATAAATCTACTTCTAGATGGTTTCTGATGAGAATCCATGCTACACTGCCCAACTGGACTTCAATTATTGTTGTAAATAATTGATTTGGGATACACTGTTAGGTATATTTGTCCTCTCTCTTTAAACTTGGCTTAGTAATTCTTGCTTTTTTTTTCTCCCAAAGAAGGATTTCTATAAATTTTTTTTCCTTCATTTTAATCAAAATCTGAATAATAAAGCTCTAATTTTTCTCAGGTTTTGATTTTTTAGTTAAAATAAATTTTTTATTATGTTTTGTAAAGAAAAAAATGTGAAAGTATTTAGATGTGTTTTCTGATATTTATTATTAATACCAAAATAAGATCTATAATGGCTAACACTGTCAGAGCTGCATAGACTTGGCATAAAAAACCCCAAGAAATATTTTCTTCTCAATCCACAGATTATGGGATCAGGCAGTTATATTAGTAAACCTCTCAAATTCCATTTCAATGAATTAATTTTCCAATTTCTATCCTTATAAGAACCATTCTATGAGAACCATGCATTCATTCTTAGCTCCAAAAATAATTATTTGTCTCTTAAAATCTACAACCTGGTTTATTTCTTCAAAAATAAAGCCAATTAAAGCATTTTGATTGGATATTTTCAATTTCTTATAATGACATTGAACCACAAAGCCCATAATGTAATAAGATAGGTAATGCATTTGAGACTGTTTTCTAGTCTTTCCCCAAAGAAGTTGCTGGATCCATTCTGGTGTAACAGCATAAAATATAAATGAAGTCATTTATGAACTGCTGTAACTCAAATCCTGTTCCTGGCCAGTGCTGAAAATGAGACTTAGTCTCATGTTTTCCTCATATTGGGGAACATAAATAACATTGTTTTCTAGCACATGGGCAAAATATTACTAAGTTCAAAAGAAAAAAATAAAGGAGAAAAAAAGTATTGAGCTATTTGTAATGGTTATATTAAAATACAAAATCATCCTGAACGACTTTCCTCTCAAACAGCCTATGGCTGTTTACAGTAACTACATAATACAAAAGTGAAAACTGTGCTCTCTTGGAGAAAACAGTCAGAACTTAGGTTAGATGAATCATAAGTGCTACAGAGTGTAGATAACAAATTTTGTTCAGAAGGATTTATACTGAGATGCAGAAAAGCAAAAAGAGGTCGTTTGTCCTTATTTTTAACAAGGCTTTTAAAAAGTAGAAATTCAGAATCATGGCATAACTTTTTATTTTGTTCTTATTTTTATGAGATATCCAAGCAAAGGCCTCATTTGAAGAATTAGAAGAGGCTACAGATTCAGAAATCCTCTTGACATTCAGAATTCAACAAAGAATTATATTTAATACAACAATTCTTGTTTTAACTTATATTGAAAATACTATCTGCCTCTCAGTGCACTTGTGCCTAAGTTGTGCCTAAGCCACTACACACTGTAAGATAAAATTTTCCTTTGTTTTGGGTTTCTTTCCCTTGTATTTTATTTACATTCACCTTGGATTTGCAGGAAGTCTTTGACATTTCACAGTCTGTTTACTATTAGTCTGATAGCTTAAAATAATAGTTTCAATAAAATTAACATTACAATCTAAAAAGTCAAAAAAAGCCTTATACTTCAGTTGAAGAGATATATAGGTATCTGCTGTGAACTTCATTTTACAGGGAGAATGGGAATGGAAAGGAGCCCTCTAATAATGAAATACTGGTCCAGACCAGATCTTTGGAAATCATCCAGTCCACTATGTCAGAGCAGGGCTACCTCCCAAGTGTAACATGTGAAAATAGATCAGCTTGCATTGGGTCTGTCCAGTAAAGTTGTGAAGATCTCCAAACATGGACACTCCCCAGCCTCTCTGAGCAACCTGTGCCAGTGTGTTACCACATTGACAAGGCAGAAATATTCTGGTTTTCTTTTATGTAACCTAGATTCCATTTATTGCATTATGTGGTCATTTCTTCTTATGTTTTCGATGTGGACGATCAAGTAAAATTTTTTCTTTATTCTCCAGTTAGTCAAGTGAAAAAAGTCCTTAGATCTCCACTTAATCTCGTCTTCAGCTTGAACAAATTCTATTTATGTATCAGGTGCTCTGACCCCTTAAGCATCTTGATAGCCTTTCACTGGCTTGTTCTAGTCTGTCAGCCTTACTTGTAGTGACAACCCTAAAATTTTATATGATGTTCTAAATTTGGTCTCTAAGTGTCAAAGAGGAAATAAGCACTCCTTTTGACTTACTGACTACACTCTTGAGATTAGCCTTCACTGGTTCAAGGGTACAGTGCTGATCTATGCACAATTTTTGTCTACTGAGACTACAGTGTCCTTTATGCAAAACTGCTTTCCTGCCAGTCAGCCCCAAGCATGCACTGTTGCATGGAGTAACTCTGCCTCTGGTGAAACAATGCATTGGGTTTTGCTGAGCTGTGTGAACTCACCTTGCTGTCACCCATGAAACTGCTGAGGGTGCAGTCTATCCTGCTGTCCAGGTTGCTAATGATGATTTTAAATAGAATTGATACCACCGTAGTCCCCGTGAGAAATGTCCTTTTCCTGGATTCCTGTCCAAATTTGAACCCTTCAGCTCTACCATTAGCTGAATCCCACAGACACTTCTGCCCCCAGCTGATGGTCCAACCATGCAGATCATATCCCTTCAGTGTGAGCACTCCTGGCTCTCAGTCACATGAAAAGGGAAGATTTCCTCCATTCTTAGTGTGGGGAGATTTCCTCAACCCTTAGCATTTGATTTTTGTCAATCCCCAGGAAAGCCAGGACTCTCAGAGTCCTGTAAGGGGGACCCTTCACTGGGCAGTCCTGCTGGATCAGAGGGTGGTTCCACTGACTTCCTCAGGGACACACACCAACAGCATAAGGGAGAGCTCTCAGTGGGTCTTCCTCTTTATTTGATAATGTTACCCACTGCCAGAGACTGCCAGCACTTACGAAGGACTCATTCCTACAGTTCACAGAGTAACACTCTATTGATAGAAAATGGTGACAAGGTCAGGTTAGAGGGTTGTCGGTGATAGTATCTGGCTGCAAAAACCTGTTCAGAGCAGTGCACAGACAAGCTGCAATACCCAATAAAAGTATTCTGCATCCATAAAGCATGGTTCATCTCCAGGGGGTGTCTGTATGGAGGAGATAGTTTCAGCCTGCTGACTGTAACCTGCAGTTACAACGGAGCGTCCCCTAACTTCTCCCCAGTCTCTGCTTATTTTTTGTACTGTTTCTCCATGCTTAGGTGGAGCATGAGAGACTTTAGTCATAAACTCCTTTGTCACTGATTGGTATAGAATTCTCTCATTTCACTTTTAAAGACACAGTCAAAAAATACAAAGCACGTGCCCAGTGAGGGGTGGTCGCACCCTGGGGGTGGCTAACTTTGGGGTGGAGGTGTGTGTTAGTGTTACAATTGGGCTGTAATGACCCAGGCTCATCCAAGGAGAATGATTTGGCCACAGCTGGTGGCTCAGCAGCAGGACATCTACTGTCTCCCTTGGCTGACAGGTGTTATGCCGTTTCTCAGCTGCANCTCAGCAGCAACGCATCTTCTCCACTCCCTTGGCTGACAGGTGTTATGCAGTTTCTCAGCTGCAAAGTGCCATCGAGCTCCCCTCCCTGCAGGGATTTCAACAGAACCTGGCTGAGGAGGCTCCACTCTGCCCACTCCATCCACCCTCTGTTCCATTCCCCTTAGTGGGTGCTACAGCTGAAGATTGTTGGTGTGGGGAATCACAGTTTCAGGGAATAGTTTTTGAGCATGCCAACTGAATTCCATCCAGGAAGTGGCAGCTGCGTTTTACTCTGTAATTTTACTCTGTTATTTCCATACCTTTATAACTTCTGTTAAGATGTGGAATATAACCTCTTGGTTTCCTCTAATTTTATCCCCCAGTCATCTTTCTTCATGATCCCCAGCCATCTTTCCACAGTTTCTTAATCAGTTGTCTTTCAAATTTCATTTCTTATCCATTACAGCTCACAGAGGAGGAAGTTTAGGTTTTGATCTGAAGAGAATATTTACTCAGTCACTGAATGAATTAGAATACATCTCTGCTGTAATGCAATCCCTTGAATATACAAGAAAGACAGAGCTGTTTAACATGTGATAGCCTTGTGAAATGTGAAATAGGCTTCTATTTCTTTCTCTGTCTATCCATTTGGCTTTCAAAAGAAAATACACGAGGCATACTTAAAGCAAATGGTGCACCATGATTAATAAGTACATCACACAGAGACACATAAAACTGCCCTGTCTCCTTCATCTGTTCTTTTGGTGCAGTGATTAACCTTTGAGTTTATGAGTATTTTTGCACTTGTCTCAGATAAAATATTTTATGACTTCTTACCTCCCAGGCAACTTGGATTAAACTTATCAGGTCTGGGAAGATAGTGGTCCATAATGACTGCTCCCTCGGAAATCATATCTAAATCCTTACCACATTATCAGGGCATTTTTTTTTTGTGCAAAACAGATGGAAACATCGAGGCAAGAGACAAGACAACTTGTTAAGGTCACATTCTACCTTCCTATACATCATTCATGCTTAATTGATTCCCAACCCTTCCTGAGATAAATTGCCATACATTATGAGAGCTGAGACTATGAAAAGATCATTTTCTTTTCCCCATTAATTCTCATTTGGAAAGGATTTTGTCTTTGCAAAAGTTGCTTTGACACTCTGCTTGCTGCTAATGACTGATTGCTGCCTATCAACAAGGAAATAAGGCACGTAGACTTATCTTTTGACAGAAGTATTTCTCTCTGATGCAATGTGTTGGGTATTCTGCTATCAGTGTCAGAAAGGAAAAAATAATTAAAAAGTAACAAACAAGTCAAAACACAAACAATACTACCCCCCCAAACAAACAAACAAACAAACAAAAACAAAAACAAAAAAAACTCCAGAGAAACCAAAGAGATTTAAAATCAATGACAGAACAGAACCCGGAGGATTGTGCAGGTGAGCAGTTTAAAATATACTCAGGAAAAGTCTAACCACTGTTTTAGGAAAGCTGCCTTGCTTCCCCCTCACACCTACCTGACACCTCCCCTTCTACACTGTACAAAGAGGAAGTCAATCATTTTGATGTAGGTCTCCTGAACAGGGTGGGTGAAAAATTGAAGTTGCTCTAGACCACATAATCATTTAGGGACATTTGAGGAACATCAGGGACAACAACAACAACAACAACAACAACAACAACAACAACAACAACAACAACAACAACAAGCAAGCTGTGAACATTGTTGCCAAGGTTCTTGGACCTTTCTGTCTTTTCTAAACATGGTTTTTCTTCTTAGTTCAAACAAATAGAATGTTTAGGAGTTGCTATCTATAAGGCTGTTAATATACTGATAAAGAAATAGCCATATCAGGGTGGAATGCCAGACTCAGTCTGCACAGTTATCTTCAAGGATCTTAAAGCCTAAGTTTCCTCTAGCTGCAACATACAAAATTATAAATTTTAACCTAAATTTCAGGTAGCAGCCTGGATAGAGAATATCTTATTTGTAATCCATACTGGCATGATAAAACTGCATTCTTGGAGGTGGAAAACTGGTTCCTGGAAGTGAATTACTCAGTCCACTGCTCTTCTGCTCAAGCTCTTTCACTCAAACTGTAAGAAAATAGGTGGACAAAAAATCTCTGCTGGCTTTATAGTGCTTCAGTTTACATAAAGCAAAAAGCACTGAAAGTGTTCCTGGCCTTTATAATGTTTTCAGGTTCTTTTCAATAGAAATCATGAGTATGTTAAATTTGAAAATGTTCCCACATATGAACAGCCCTGCATCCCAATTTCCTGTCATGTACATTTTGAGTTTTTGGGCCTTGAACTATCATTTCAAATCATCCTTGTGTTTTCAACTCGTACATTAAAAATTGCATCAGTACATAAGAATATACCAAAGATTACACATAAGGATCGCTTCTTATATTGTGCATTTCCTCCTTTGGAACAGAAACCAGATGTCCCTTGGTGGGGTAATTTGGAAGTAGAACGAAGTGGAGACAAGGATCTTTTTTGGTAACTGTTACCAACACCTGCTTCATTTCCTGCTGCAGTTTCAGGACCCTTTCAAGTGCACTAAAAAGAAGGGGAGAGGACAAAGAGGAAAACCAGGGTCTCTGTTTGGTATATCCATTTCAGAGAGCAGCTTCACATATCAGTATGCTGCAGAGAAATATCATCTTTGTACTTCTGTTTCTGGCAGAAATAAAAAACATAGGCTGTTAAAGCCTTCTTGTATTTCCCCTAGAGCACAGCCATTTAGATGTAAACTCTTCCAACTTCACTGCAAGGCACTTCATGCTGAGGAACTGTCAGGTCAGAAGAGGAGAAAAAAACGAAACAGATGAATTTCCTTCGCAGTTTCTCGGTGGGAGAGCTCTGCTGAAATGCTAGTCCAGCTCCACTGCTTTCTGCATCAACAGATGGCAGACAACATTGCTTGTGTTTGCATCCCATTTGGTAAATCACAGGTCACATCTGGCCTGGCCTCTGCTCCTCCCGAACAGATGCAAGCACACATTCGTTATTGATGGCAACAAGGAGATGGGGAGATGGCAGGGAGGAGTGTACGTGCTGGGGGGAAGGAAGGTGAGAAGGAGTTAGAAATAGAGAAGGCTAAATGAAGGAAGGTTTAATAAAGAAGAGAAGAGTTTAAAATGTCCAGTACCAACAAGTAATACCACTGGTGATAACTTTTAGGATACTACTACACTAACTTTTTTTCTTTTTTTTTTGGTGTCAAGAAGTGAGGTAGGCATGAATAATTTGTCACAAAACATTGTTATTCAAACATTCCAACTCCCTAATTTGAGTTATGTATGAAGAGCTCTGTGTCCTCCTGGAATGCAATAACTTTAATTTAGATCATTCTATTTGAACAGGGTCTTTTGAATCTGGCCTCTTTTTGATGTACACATTTATACAATCTTAAGGTGTATTTTGACAAGTGGTATTAATTGATCATACTATCTAATACTACTACTACTGCTAGTAATATAACCAATTTTTAAATAAATTGTTCAAGAATTTTCCCATTTGGCAAGTCCTGTGTTTCTGTTTTTTCTTCAGCTCAAATAAAGCATGATTTAGAGTGGGTTTATAAAGGATAAGACTATTAGGCATGTTGAAAAGGCTAGAAGCTTTTCAAACTAAACTAGGCTACAACAGAACACATACACAAGCTAACTTTTCTTCCTCTTTCTTTTTGTTTCATGTCAATGTGAAATTCAGCATGGGCATTTGTACCTAAACTTCATCTTAGCAGCAATTCCAAAAGAAAAACTTTTTCTAGGCAAATGGCACATATTTAACACCTACTGTTTCTATCATGCCAGTACTTCCTGTTCTTGTACAACTCCCCAAAAAAGACAGAAAGTTTATTTTTGTTCTGAGTGTTCTGTCAAGAACAAACACTTTTGTACGCTTACACAAAATCAGAAATAATCTTTAACATTTTTTGAGATAACATTTTAGCTCTTGATATGATTTCAGTGTACCTGTAAGGGTACAAGGCTCAACTCACTTCTATCCCAAAGTGAAAGAACACAAAAATATCCCTCTCTTATTTGTGGATATGTGGATCCCTTATGATTCACCAGCTTGAGGAAAATTCAAACAATACAATAGGCTGAAAAGAGTACACAGGGGGCAGTGGGTGGTGGGACTTTCAAACATGAGGATACACAGTAAGCAAAAACGATCCAGTTAGACACCTCCAGAGGATGTGCCAATAGGCCCAAGCCTGCCCAATCCAACCTTTTATACACATGTGCAAGGGAACAAACTTCCTCTAGAGCATATAAAAGTTGTGCTGGGGAAAGCAGTCTGAGTTATTCCTGCTTCAGGCAAGGGCAAACCCATTTGTGTGATTTCTTTAGCTCAAGCGTCTGTGTGTGCTTTGTGGGTAACACAGGAGGATGGGGAATGTACAGTGTATGCCCCAAAGAGACTTGGTTTTGGGTTAGGGTAGCCAGTGAATTAAATTGCACAGCACTGATTGCAGTATAACACTGTCTATTATCATTTCTATGGTGGCTGTGTGCCCATCACCACGCTGGGTACCTTCTGACACTTGACTCTGACACTACAGATTTGGGGATGTGAACTGATTCCCTTTTGATCATCATGTCAAAGATTACTGTAAAAATCATCCAGAATAATGAAAAATGAACTTTGATTAGGCAGGACAAGCCCAGTGGTGCTAATTTTTCATTTAAGTTCTCTCATCATGCTCCTCTCTATTGAGACACGCTTTTTTTACATCAATAAAAATCTGGTTGTAAGCCAGAAGAGAGTCACAAAGACTTCACATACATCACCAGGAATAGACAGAGGTGTGCACCTGCTTCTTAATCTGGACAGAGTCTATACAACTGAAATTAAATGCACACTATCTGATCAGCCTCGTTACATCCCTTATTCTCCCTTCTGAGAAAGAAGGGGCCATGCCTTGGGGTCAGGAACAAAAAGCTGGCATACAGAGGGTCTACCATTTTGTTCTTTGGGAGCACTTTTTTTCATATAAATCCTCCTCTTTTTTAAACAATTTTGTTACTAATATTGTGGCTGTTTCTGTTCATTTTGTTATCCCATTGCTATTTCCAGTAAACTGTTCTTCTCTCACCTTGGGATCTCTGCCTTTTGTCTCTCTCACCAAAGGGGTAATGAGAGAGTCAGATTAAGAATTTTTCTGAAACATAAGAATTTTTCCCTTTTTCATGTCACATTTAAGAAAGTCTATTAACCTTAATATTAAAATAA
>VZTR01016437.1:0-29312 GCA_013400775.1 Chaetops frenatus | reverse complement strand
AGCCTTATGTTTTGCCTGAAGTCTAAATTCATGTTAAAAAAATATTATAAATATTTACTATATTTCATAATTTTCTAAATCATATTGGTTGAAAGTATGAGCATATGAAATGAACACCAGAATAGAAAGATTCAGACAACAGAGTAAATTCCTCTCCCTCATTTGCTGTAAGCAAAGATTACACTCTTAGAACATTCAGACAAAACTAATTCAGATTGAATTAGTTCAACCTCTTGCTCTCAAGCATCTGATCAATGAAATAAGAGCTTTAAAATTGTTAGAAAGACAGTGAACTTCTCCAGAAGGCCATCTCAGCTGAAATCTAAACTCAAACTCCATCTGCTTTAATCTGGCATATATAACATAGATATGTCATCTGGCACACTAATGTATATATTCCTCACTATTCATGAGAATTTGTAGGAGTCTGGACCATTTCCTACATAAATCTTAGGGGTGTAATAAAGAGAAGCCTTTCACAATATGTCACTGTGATTCTAATTCCATTAAAAGCTTTATTTCACCAGAAAATGTAGCCCTTCATATATGTGCTCCCAAGACTGTAGGAATTTCTTTTACTCTGCATCAGTTTTAAATACAGGCTCATGCAACCATGCAGAATATTTGCACTCAAAGGAAAAAAACAAACACCAAGTGTTATAGAAGGAGTTGTGACCAGCAAAATTCCAGAAAAGGAGGAGATGTGGGATTAATCTAATAGCTTTTTCATATTGGTACTTGCTGTATCTTTAGAAGAAACATTTATGGAAATTAAATCAAGACTGTCTCAGACTTCCTGCTTCCTTTGTAACATTCTCTCTCTTTCTGGTCTAAGTACTGCAGAAGAGATTTAGCTCCCTTTTCACTTGCTTCTTTGAGATCATGGTTTCCAAGGAGCATTTGAAGGAGAACTGGCCCTAATTCAGTCAGTGCAGCAGACTTAAGGACCTGCACAGGACAAGAAGCTCTTCCCACAGCAGACAAACCATTCCAAACTGTTCTTTGTATTTTTAATTCTAGCAGGTATTTCTCAGCACTAATCAAAAGGACAGCTCAGTCATCTGCACACGGTTGCAGCATTGTTTCAAACATCTCAAAGGTCAATACCAAAAAAAATATGTGCTCACAGTGAAGAGTTCCTTTTCTGACATCAGCTGCCCAACATATCTTGCTTCTGTCCAAACACTGTGCAGTCTAAAACCAGAGACTGAAAACAGCTTAGCTACAGGCTCAACAAGTACAGTGGAATTCACCCCTGTTTCTCAGTTTTTGCTTGCTGCAATGTGAATTACTGTGGTTGAAGCAGCAATGGGGGTCACATCTGAATTCACTTGCCCCCTTCCAGGGCAGTTTTCCCCAGCTGTGGGCCTGAGGAAGACAACTTGACAGACAATGTCAAATTCAGGCCTCTTTTCTTGTAGACTCACCAAAGACAATAACATGGGGCCAGACCTGCCTTCCTGACAGCAGAGATTCAGGAAAGAGAGAGCATAACTTAAACAAAAGAATGAATTATTTATTCCAGTGCCAGCAGAACTCTAACTTACACTTTACAGCCTTACACAAACATCTATGATCTGGAGAGGGAAGGTGCATCTAAAGCAGACTGTATATGCCCCCAGAAAAACTGGCTCCTGCCACCTCAGCTGAAAGCATTGGGATGTGTGTAATGCAGAAACACATAAACACCCCGAGTGAGCTTGGGACTCCTCGTGTCTGGTGCTCCAACCACAAACACAAGGAGATATTGCTACCACGGAATGAACTATTAAAAACAAACAAAAAGATTAACAAGAAGAAAACCAGGAAAACCAAATGCAAAAACAAGCAAGGAGAATGAGAAAATATGCTTATTTCTAGATTATTCCTGCAAAAGTGAGGCACAGCCAATATCAGCCTACACTGGAAAGCTGCACAAAGTACAACACCCATCAAGGTATCTCATGTTGCTAAATCAGAAGGTTACAATTTCCCTTTTTACTTCAAATCCTTTTAGAATATGTGAACATATATCATTCACTGCTTCTGAGCAGGACTGTATATCCAGTGGATTTTCATATTTTTGGACAGCACAACATTCCTTGAAATTACTCCAAACCTGAATAACAGTGTTTTAGAATTAACTCCAGTCACAGTTTCATTCATCCTCAGTGGTGATCCAGCCCTGGAAGGGGCTGGAGATTAAAAATGCCAAGATCACATGGATTCTTACATAAGGGTGGCCATGCCAGGTCAGATTAAATGTCCATCTGGTTGGATATCCTGGTTCTGGCAGTGGCCAGTGGCAAATTCCTAGAGAAAAGTATAGAAGCAGGGCAAGCACATCGTGATCCTTCCCCTCATTACACTTCCAGCATCCTGCCGTGTCAGAGCTTCCTAAGCCAGAAGTTCTGACAGCAGCTTTATAGCTGAATTAGAGGACTCAAATCCCCAGCCCTTTATTTTGTGTAACAACAGGAGAAAGAAATGTTTTGCAATTAATTAATTCATGTTTTAAGCAAGATTTGGTTTTTTAGCCTCAACAAAACTTAGGTGTCCCTGCTGCAAAATTACATTTGTTTAGGCACATTTCCATGTCACACATCTAGACACGAGTTCCATCGATCTTCTCATTTCACTTGCTGTTTGAAGCTGCAAAGAATCCACAGTTTGTCCATAACAGATGCCAAAAGCCTAGAAACTTATTACACAGTGCTCACAGTGTGGGTTCAGATACATTATCAGCATAAAAAGAAAAAGGCAAATTAGGTCACAGTAGGAGAACACATTTTTAATATTACAGTCTGCAGTTTGCATCTCTAATTTAATGCTGCTGTTTCCCAAAGTTATGCTGTCTCATTCTAGGTTGCTGAAATGAAGAGGTGACAGTGAGCTAAAATTTTAGAAGTGACTGGGCAATGCATATAGCCAGTACTCTTCATGAATTCCAGAGAAACCTTCAGGGCCAAAGTGAACTAGGCATCTTTAAAGAAGCCTTTGGACATCCAAACTGACAGAAATTGGGTATGAATATGTTTAGTGTATCAAATTTAGGGAAAAGGGAGATTTTAGTGCATTCTTCCAAAAGAACAGAAAGGAAAAACACTCAATGCCTGTAAGCAAGTTGCATACACCTTCTGTAAATTCTCAGTTCTATTGGTTAAAAACACACCAGACACATAAACATCACAAAAGTTATCATCTCAAGAAATCATTACTTACTGAGGGGATTATCCATGCCATTATGGCTTCTCTCTGCAGCTGATAATTATCTTTTACATCCCATCTACTGTTTAGTCCAGCTACAGCAGAAATCTTGAAAGTAGATACCAAAGAATAGCAAAGAAATACAGTCAGCAAGGAAAAGTAAGTTGTAAAACTTCTAGTTTCATGATGTATATTCCCAAGATTCTGGTCAGCTGGAGGAACTTCGTTTTGCTTAATTTAAAGTTTAATTTAAAGATGGTGAATCTTGCAACTAAGGATTAGATAACTGATACTGAAGAACCTTGGGACAGTGAAACTTAAAGTTATCCTGGTTTTATGCAGTTACAGAATTTTCTCTTTAGGAAGGAAAAAATCAGACATCTCATATACATGAAAAGATTTGATCTTGTCAGATGGAAGCAGAGAGGAAATGAGCTAGCACCAGTTTACTTTACACTAACAAAAGTCTTTAATATTAGACAGGTTCAATTTCAACAGTTCCAGTACACAGAGATTTTATAATACTATTCAGATAAGGTGGACTTATCAGAGTTTACCCACTAAAATTACTTCCAAAAGATGACGAGTTCCCACCTTGAAAGTTTACTTTGATAATAACCAGAGGATGCACATGTGTGCACCAAAAAAACAGTCACCAATGAACATTATCTCTGCCCTGGCTGCTAGCTACCAAGTGGCAGGCACACCAGAAAATTATTCAGAATTGTAATTAATCTCATGATTATTCAGCCAGCATTTCATTTAAAATGCTTATAGAAGGTCATTTTATATTGTCCAAAATAAACAGCCTGTGACCATTAGATATATCCTTCATGCAAACTAAAAAATTCACAGTACAGGAGCATTTCAAAAGAACAACATAATACTCAATTTTCATGTCAGCAAATTGTTATCAAAAATTGCAAAAAACTAACTGTTCTTTATGATGCATATTCAACATGTTTGGGCCTCTTCTGCATTTCTTGACTTTCTCGGGGGAATGAGAGTTTTGAGACCTTTTGGTCTCTATTATAATCCAAAGTATTGTGTTACTTGAGCAAACAAATTAAACATAGCAATTAACTGGGAAGAAGGTAGCTGTGATTCCTGATATCCTGAAGTGGAATTAAGTTAACACTGGCACCCTGTAGCAAATATATTATTACTGCTGGATGTTTATTCACCAATACTGCAGGGCTTCAGACCTTTTAAATTAAATTTACATGGAAACTATTTAAATAGAGAATCAACGGTGCATGTGTCTGTAGTGTTTGAGATATGTATGGTTTGCTAGACTGAATCACCAGCTAAGCTCTTAATTACCTTTTTTTTTTCGTTATTTTTTCCAGGAAAATATATAAGAAGATAGGAAGTGTTTCAAGATATCAGACTCATTTGTCAGCCTCAGGCTGATTAGAACATAAATTCCACAGTGCATTTCATAATTTTAAAATTCCATATTCAAGTTCTTCTAGAGCTCTGGCAATAACACTGTGAATCCTGGGACACAATTCACCTCATCCTGCTGATCTGTCATTTGCACTTCTGAGTAGTATCTTGCTGTACTGCTAGCCAAGCCAGCTTTAGGAAAAGGTTCTTTTTTAACTTTTTAATTTGATAGGTGGTACACTGTTACTTTGATAATGTAGGGTCTTTAATCATTTTACCCTGTTGGCTGCCCTTTTTCAAGAAGTTTTCTCTTTTTCACATGTTTTCCTTTTACGAATTTAAATATTACTGCAGTATAAGGGGGTTTTCCTTCCACCAGAGACAAACTTTGAATTCATCCTGATCTCTTCAGCTTGACAAGTAATAACATCTTGAAATACATACTGTGCCATGTTGAGGATTTATCCAGACATCACTTGTACTTTTTTGACTTTTGACTATCACTAATAGAGGAAAACTTTCTGGAAAACACCAAAGACAGTACTTGTTAGTGGCAAAAATGCAAGCCTGAACTGCTTCTGATGCAGTAAAGAAATTCTTATGCCACTGAGTCAACCTCTGTGAGTATCACAAACCACAAATCATAGGCTGCTGATTAATAAGGCTCATAAATAAGTTTCATACTATGAGGAAAAAAACAAGAATTGCCTAAACTGCTTATTATCATGATTTTACTGCATAATATTAAGATTTCCTTATTTTTTATATAAAAGAGCCATGAAGTTATTCCATCTTGCTTATATTTTAAGTATATAGTAAGGATAGTCAAGTAAAATGTAGTTTCATATTCTGCTTCCAAGTCCACAACGGGTGGCAATTTTACAAAGTAGCAGCTAAAATCTCAAAAAAACTAAACAAATCAGAAGGCTTGCCTAAAGCTGAAACTTTCACCACCAAAGTTTTGTTAAAAAAAGGAAAGAATTATTCTAGACCAATAGAAATCCTGACATAACTGAAGTGGTATCACCCTGACCACCACCAAAAAAATCTCCCTTTTGTAAACAACAGTAAAACTAAGCTCTGGCAAAAATTGTTCTCATTTGAAGCAGTAATTATGAAATTTGCTGTCTTATTATGGAAATTTGTAAGTATAATACAACCAATAAACCTTGCAGAGATAAAAACAGCCTTAGCCACATCCATAAATAGCAGTTAGCAGAACAGTGTTTCCTAAACACAAGTACAGCAAAGACAAATGCTGGTTTAGCAGCAGATCCAAGGTCTGCGTGTATCAACACACGCATGAGATACTCTGTATCACATTGACTATTACAGCAAATTGATTTTCAGATATCCTGAGAAAACTAACCTTCAAAATCAAAGGCAGGCAACTACATTTTCAGACATATGTGGTGTTCAAATTTAATTAAGCATGAGATTTACATTGTTTGGAACAGACCTACATTTGCGTAGCTAAACTACAAAATAAATAAACAACCACAGTAGCCCATATATTATTTAGTTCATATTAAGTCCTTCACCTTCAGAAGTGTATTGGTATGTAGGATTGGATTAAAAATACTGGCCCCATGTTTTTGTTGAACTGCTTGTCAGTAAGAATTACCACTGTTGATATATAAAAGCTAGATTCCTAGGAAAAGTCAGCATTCAACATTTAGACACCTAACTCAGCAGACAGAATTTCAAAGGTCCCCATTTTGGCACTGAAATGTATTCATTAGATTTCCAAGGATTCAGTCCTACACAGTGTCAGGCATTCTGGCTCTGTAGAAGTGCAGCTCTTCAGCACATTTAATTTAAGCATGTAAACTGTCCCACAGAAGCCATGGGGTCATTTGCACACTCAAAAGCCCTCACAAAATCTGTTTTGCTGCAGGCTCAGGGCCACAGATTTCGGCAGCTCACAGCAGTGATCCCAAAAGTAATGATGAGTTCTGGGCACATTTGAAAACCTTTCATAGATACTGAGTCTTGATTAAATTAAAGAAAGTTTGTTCCCATTTTTCTGAGAGTTTACCACTATTTGGAAAACATAAGAATGTATAAGAAGCCCTGTTTTATTGAATGGAAAGGGGGGAAAAATCAATACCAAAGGTGACTATAATTACCTTGAGATCTACGACTGCCCTTCCATTAAGCAGTGTAGACCTAAGCTCTGTGAACACCTTCACAAACTCTGTTGCCGTGTTTACTTCTCTTTATTCATTTACCTTTTTGTTCGCTGATGTCCCTCATACATGGACACCTGTAAAGGAGCTGAAAGCATTCCCTGGCAATCATTCCCTCTGAATTTCTTTTCCCATTGGTTTTAGTTCAATTTTGGCTTTTCCAGTCTTGGGCATTGGCTTCTTATTGTTTCTACCATCACTGCATAAAGACAGGGGTCACCATTCTTTCCATTTATGAAAGAAAAGTGATTATTGCCTGTGAAGAGCAGCTGGAAAAATGCCACCTTTAATAAACACAAAATAAAATGCTGCACAGAAATTGCCCTAAGGGCTGTCATAGCATCAGTGTGAACTATCAGTCATAACTGGATGGGTGATCACTCTGCAGATTGGAGAAGGCAGCTGTTGCTGCCAACAGGAGTTGCCCACCCCTGTGCTACAGGACCATTCTCCTCCCCTCAGGCCCCCATGGCCACAGGAATTCTGCAGCAATGGGAGTACTCCTGCCCTGCATGAGCCCCATGAGCCATCCCATCTGGCTGTACAGCCTACATTAGCAGCACTCTAGCAACATTTGCAACTCCTTCTGTGGGACATCTTTTGTTTCTGTGAAGCTGACAGCCTCCCAACTGCAGCCCCTCTCTAGTTAACAGTGAGCTCTGGTCAGGGATGCCAGGATGATGCTGTCAGTTCCAGCATTACATCTGATGGCATCTCTCTGCTACCATGTGCAAAACTTCACACAGCCTTTTATCCCAAGCCTCTGCTTTTACACACACATTTACAGCTGTTAAAATTGCCAGCATTCTTCACCAAAAGGACATTAACTCCTATGAATTTATCACTTTTACAGAAAGCTTTCTGGATAAAGGGAATTAAAACTGTTCTTCAAAATTATGCACATTCTTATAATGTGTAGTAAACATCACACCAAAAGAGGTAAAAAAAAAAGAGCATTCCATGCAGCCAACAGCTGTCAAGCCTCAAAGATTTCATTTCCACATTATGTCAAAACCCACAAGGCTTTAAGGTTCATCAAAACATGGGTACATCTCCAAGGTAGATGTCTTGACTCCTGAGGCTGTTGAATGGCTGGAGTGTAGAAATGTTGCCAAAAAAAGTACTCATGAATCTAAAATTTTTGAGAAAGAAGAAGCATCCAGACAAACACAACAATAACAGTTACCCTTACTTTTGTCTACAATTCTATTTTATCACCTGCATTTACTATATCTAACACTCCTTTGCTCAGCTGCTAAGGCCTTTGTGACACCACTTGCTCTCCAACTCTAAATAATTGTTACTGGTTTCCACTGGCATTTTTCCTTACTTTTCTTTGCGTAGGTCTTATAGATTTTTATATATGTTACAATAGACATTAATAAATCCTGTGAGAACATATCAGGCTAAAAAAACCTTAAAACTTAAAAAAAAATTATAAACAGAAAACCAAATTGTGATTAATCTAACTTTTGTCCAAGATAACGTTACCAAACACACTGGTTCAGAGAATCTGAATATATCTGTGTTCTAAAGCTAAACAGTGGCAAAACCAAAGTTTTCCAGAACACAGAGAAACTTGGTCCTGTGCAGGGCCAAAATCTGGACTTCAAATATGTTCCTGCATTCTCTCCAACTCAGGATATTATATGATCTATGATCTCAAACAGGTGAACTCCTCAATTCCAGTGGAATTAACTTGGCCTCAGGACCACTTAAAATGGCTAAAAAAGCCAGTAGCAGAAGTGTCAAAGATATAAAAGATGTATTAATTGCATAAAGGTATATAAAACCAGATCAGACTGGATTTATGAACCAAATTACATCAAAACATCTTGTTAACCTCAAGGTTCTAGGGGAAACAGCCATTGACATGAACAACTATAGCAGCAGCAGCAACAATCTAGACTCTCAGAAAGCCTTTCACAATTTTTAACATGATGGATTAGTGCAGATAGTATTAAATATTAGCTATCTTAAGGAAAATTTTGAGACTGGACAAAAAAAATCATAAGAGTAAGTAATAGATTTATAAACAGAAAGAAGAAGATGAGAATTTAAAGTATCCATTCATCATAATATAGCAAGAATTGTTTTGCATAAGGTTTATATCAGATAGTTATTCTTCATATTTTGATTAACAATTTACAGAAAGAATTAAAAGATTAAACCTGTCTATTGTCATGACCATCAGCGATTAGGAAATGGTTAAAAATAGAAAAAATATTTATATTTTTATAAAAAATATAAACTCAAGGTGATATGTGAATTTTAAATTCCACATGTAGAATGATGCAAGTAGAAATGTTAACTCCTTAAAAAAATACAGGTAAAATAAGAGGAAAGCATGGTAAAGGAGAACGTGATCTAAATAGATATGATCACAGCTTTTACTTTATCTAACACTAAGCAGAAATTTAATTTTTTTTTCTTTTCTCTGAAAGGTTCTTTTGTAAGAGAGAAATCGTCATCTAAATCTAGAGGAGTTTCACCACTGATTTCAACAGTCAGGATCTTACCAGCAGTGTGTGACATTGTTGGTTCTATGTAAATAAAGAAAATGTCACATGGATAAATGATGAAATTTGATACAACAGGAAAGTTTTCCAGCTGAGAAAAAACCAGAGCTAGTGCAGATGGGGTGGGTAAATTTACCCTGATGAATTTACTTGATTAATTTAATTATTCACTTTCTGTAAATTAACAACAGTCAGATGCATCAGCTGCAAATGGGCCTGTCTGAAATTACCTAACAAATGGTTCCTATAAATATATATTACACTCTAGGAAAGTTCACTTCCCTAACATTCTTCTGGTTTACACACACCTCCTCCCTTAGTGTGCAGAAATGAATGACTGTCAGCTTCTGGATTGGTTGTAGAAGGTCAATAGATAATTTAAAGGAGTTTCATATATTTTGTAATGAAGATGCTCACTCCTTGACTCTCAAACATGAAAATACACAGCAGGCCATTGAATTGTAACAGGAGCTTTTAATTGTACTGGTTCTGGTGCTGAAAGCCATGTCCCTGTTTACTGGGGAGGTGGGGAGCTTGGAGAGGGGTTGACTTTGAAATCTATCACTTTGAAGTAAATCCTCACAGAGAAAAAAGACTATGCAAAAAGACAACAGATTTCCTCAGAAGATGCAGTTCACTGCTACCTTACACCATGCAGTCTCCAGGTGAAAGTCACTCCTTCTTCACACCAAGGTAGATCACTGTGCCTGTCTTCAGCTTGTAAATTCTATCAGGTTTAGGTATGGAATCAAGACACCTCACCTTCCATCACACCTATAGCAGGAATAGAAGTTTCCTGAGTTTACTGAGACACCACAGCTCACTATTCTGCATATCTGTGTAAAACTGCAACCAACTTCAGGTTACTGCCTTTGTCTTTTGCTCCTTTACTCTCATGAATCAGCTCTTTTGGTTTCCTCTTGTCTGTCTTATATTCTGCATTTCATCACATGTACCTTCATTCTCCTTATACACACTCACTTGTCCCATTTGAGATACCACACACTAGCTAAAATTTTAGATGGAGCTGAAAATTCTCGGAATTTTGGAGTCCACACTACAATGAAATTGAAAGCAGGGCAGAAATCACTGCTTTGGTGATACTCAAACTACACAGTAATATTTTTCCAGGAGACCTGGGTAATTTTGTGCTATTCTAGAGGTACAAAAATATATCAATCAAAACATAAGTCTGAAAACCACATTCTGTGCAGGTAGAGGTCTTGGTGACCCTGGTGCTGATTCATCCCCCAGCAGCTGCTCATCTCAGGAGCCTTCTGCTATCACAGAGATACAGACATACATTAAACTTGCTGGCTGGTTTTCTGTGTAATCCTGAGCCACAGGTGTCTAATTGCAGAGGGAGAAGTAAAGAGAATATTCTTACCAGTGATACCTCAGACTAGTGATAGAATTAGATGTGATGAACACAAGTTACTGCATTTTTCCTAAAACACCTACTAGCAAGAAATGTAACTTCAGGAAAAGCCTAATGTTAATATTATTGACTTCCTTAGAGCCTCTTTATGCTTCAACTGGCATGAAAAGAGCATGTGAAATTTCAGTGTCTATTACAAACAGCTAGGAATAACCAAGAGATAGGGAGATGCAACCACAATAGGCACACAAAATTATTCAGAAAGAATTCTAGAATGGTTATTCCTAACTAGCTCAATGTATAGCCAAGCCCTCAGTCAAGAAGTTTTCCTAGGTGAGGGTGACTTAGAAATGTTTCATAACAGAGAAATCCTGTATTGCCAACTATCAGCCCTGGTCAGCTGACTTGTCCTCTACAGGTGCTCATCTATCATTAGGAGTTACCTACACTCTCATCTGGTATGCTTTGGAAAATTTATAAAGTTATATAAAATAAATTGTGATCATATCAGTCTCACAAAAAATGTAGATTAATTCAAAACAGAAAAAAAAGTATAAATTAATAAATGTAATTACTTGAGAAAATCTCAAAGTTAATCTATCCTTCATGGGATATCCTCCCTTCAACAGACAGAGCAGTGACTGCACATATACTTCAACTTCTATTTGACAGCCCCCTTCGAAACTCATATGGACAGGCTCATTCAAGATGAGAAAGAACATGTGGTCATGGGAGGAGGTCCCTTGACACATCTGAAATCTACACAGGACCTCCGAAAAAAAGACAAAACTGGAGGTATTGTTACAGATGATCTATGAATAGATTACAAACAAAGAAAATCAGACAAAAACTGATTTTTTAAAAATTGGAAAGGTAAGGAAAAGATAGCATTGTGAACAGAGGAATGAATTTCCAGATAGGAGTGGAAAAGTTAAGCATTATTAGTATATGTGAGCACAGTAAAAATGGATAACATGAGCAGTGTACAATACATTGGAGGAGTATCCATCACTTCAGCATGCACAGAAACCATTTTGCCTTTTTAGGACTCGCTGGGGATTTTGGATTGGTGATAAGTTTCCTCTGCCATAGCAGCTATGAACTACTCTGGTGTTCTTTCATTTTTCACTACAAAGTGTAACTGTGACATTCGCCCTGCTTTCAGCAGGGGTTTGCTCTAGATAAATGCCAGAGGTCCCTTCTAACCAAAGTTATTCCATGAATCTAGAATGGTTTTAAGACTCAAAAATGTCACCACTTTGTTAGGTTGGGAAGTTTATCTTGCTGCCACAGAAACTAAATGCTCCTTGGACCAGGTTCTCTGCTGGGTTAATGTGATGCACTGCCCCAAGGAAGAGAATGTCCTCAATAAAGGACTCTCACACATCCATTGCCCAGAAGCAACCACCAGACCCAGAAGAATGCCAACCGTGGCTGTGACTGGAAAAACCCTTGGGACACGTGGAGTCCTACACAGGATGGAACCTCCTACCTGCAGGATTGGTTTCAGGGACAGAAGTTTTTGTGAAAATTTTGTTTCTCAGTAAATTCCAGGCCATCTTTCATGTGAGGGTACACTATTCTGTTTTGGTGCAGAAAAGGCTTCCAGATTACCAATTCTTCTCAAGGAAAAATGGTTATGGAGAGTTGCTGCTACATGAAAACTGTCTATGCTCATTATGGAAGGTTAATGTGCTGGTAATAAAAAAAAACAAGAAAGCTCTGTATACAGGTATAATTATTCTGCTCTTTTTTACCTTTAATATCAGACACTATGCAAGATATATTCATGCTGGCAGAAATAAACCTCTTTTGCAAGAAAGAATAAAATATAAATATATCAAGAATATTTTGAAAAATATGTACATTTTCTTTTTAATGCTAATCCCACTACTTAGAAGCTCTTTCAATGAGTTCCTAGAATCATTTGGGTTAGGAAAGGTTTCTGTCCATAGGATTTCAAGGACTACCTAAATCCAAGCTTCCTGCAACATAATTTCACTAATCCTACAGCATCCCTGACAGACAAGAATCTTGTTGGGTCTTGCATATTCCAGTGATACTGGTTACAAAACAGCCCTTGGCAGTCTTTTCTATTGCATAATTACTCCTATGATGACTGAGATGACTTTATTATACAGTTTGAAACTTGGCAAATATCTTCTATTTTGAGGAGTCAAAAAAATAAAATCTAAGTTTGGGATCCATTTTTGCTATAACTGAAATTGTTTCTGAACAGCCATGAAAAACCTAGACTACCTTAGGTTGGTGCTTAATATTTTGAACACATGGAAGATTTTTGCTGTGAAGTTTCTGTGTTCTTCCACTTTATTTCTGAAAGCAGGCTAGTCTTAGCTCTTTTCTATTCAAGTCCTCATTTCATTGATCATCTATATAAAAACCAGTCAGTGGCTGAACTTTCCACTTGACAATGAATTTAAAATTAGAGAGGACAAATTTGATTCTTCTTAAAATAAGAGTTTTCTCTCTCCTGATTAAGTTTAAGGCTTGTCTTTATTGTCGTTTTCTTGTTAAGCAGTAGGAATAATTGATGACAATAAAAGGTATCCCTTTGAATGCTCACAGACATTATCACATCTGTTTTGGTATCTGTTTGTGGTGGGTTGGCCCTGGCTGGATGCCCACCAAAGCTGTTCTATCATTGCTCTGATCAGCTGGACAAGGGAAAGAAAATACAATAAAAGGCTCATGGGTCAAGATAAAGACAAGGAGAGACAACTCATCAATTGCTGTCATGGGCCAAATGACTCAACTTGAGGGAAAAAATGAAGTTTTTACTAATCAAATCAGAGTAGAATAAGAAATAAAACCAAATCTGAAAACAGCTTGTCCCTCATCCCTCCCTTTTTCTCAAGCTCACTTTCACAGAGCTGTGGTCAGTCCATGGCATGCAGCCTCTGCTGCTTCTTCCTCCTCAGGGAAATGACCCCTCACAGTCTTCTCCTGTTCTCATGTGGAGTCACTCCCAGGGGACACAGTCCTCCCCAAAAAAGCCCTGTCAGTAAACCTCCTCCAGTGTGGGATCCACTCTCTCCACAGGTCCAGAGCTTCTGCCAGGAGTCTGCTCCAGCATGGGCTGTCCATGGGCTCACAGCCTCCCTCAGGTATCCCCTTGCTCCAGTGTGGGGTCCCATGGGCTGCAGGTAGATCTCTCCTCCATTGTGGATCTCCAGGGGCTGCAGGTGGATCTCTGCTCCATTTTGGACCTCCATGGGCTGCAGGTGGATCTCTGCTCCATTGTGGACCTCCATGGGCTGCAGGTGGATCTCTGCCCCACCATGAACCTCCGTGGGCTGTAGGGCACAGCTGCCCCACCATGATCCTCACCACGGCCTGCAGGGGCATCTCTACACCTGCAGCGCCTCCTCCTCCCCCTCCTTCTCCACCGGCCTTGGTGTCTGCAGAGCTCTTTCACTCACATATTCTCACTGTCTCCAGCTGCAGCTTTCCCTTGCAGAGTGAATTTTCTCCCTTCTTCAGTGTGTTAGCTCAGAGAGGCCACTGCTGCTGATGCCATGGCCAGCTGGCATTAGTTCTGCTTTGGCTCTGTCAGGCACAGGGGAAGCTTCTGGAGGATTCTCACAGAAGCCACCCCTAAACCTTGCCACCTTGCCACCAAATATATTTTCATATCTTTAGATTCCAGCATGCAGTGACATTTACAACACTTTATTAGCCCACTGCACCTTATTTCATTCTACTATCAAAGCAATAAACACTCCTCAGACAAGAAAGGGACAGTGCTAATCACAGCAACATCCATACTATGAGCACTCATTCAGATTAAATGACAGGGTACAACTGATGAGTGATTTGAATTAGTAATACTCTCAGGGGGCAGAAGAAGATACTGCCCCAAGAACCTGTCTTCCTATGATGAAATACATTTCAGTACTACCCATAAATTTTAATAAGCATTGTTTACTAGACTTCTAGAAGCATTGGATTAGTGTTAGGAATGTTTTAATTCCAATGCTTGTAGAAACTATTTTTGCCCCTCTGGAGTAGTAAAAATGCCCAACAAAGGCTCAGCTTCTATTTGTAATTTGCAGATTGTGAGTGAATAAATATTGCAAGGTGTTATGTTGGTGAACTTCAGTGGGCATCGTGAAGATGGAACAATGGGTAAAGATCCAAAGAAAAAAAAGGCCGTTGGTCTGAGCCAACAAATATTTTTGCCCTTCAATACAGGAGAAAAGCCAACAATACATGGGAAAGAAGAAAAAATAAAAGGAAAGACTTTACCTTCATGGTATACAACAGTCTTTGCTAGTTCTTAGATCTTTCTTCTATGCTTCCTAATAAGATGAGCTGTCAATGTTTGCTCTAACACTTAGATCAGCTTTGCAAATACATGGTGAATTAGCAAGAAGAATTCAAGGACATTTATCACATTTACCATAATAAATATCATATATACCCCTCAAACCCTTGAATTTGTTTTGATGTCATGACATTCAGAAATATAATTACTCAGTGAAAAAGGGTTACAATTATGCCCTGTTCCATTCTACAGAAAATCAAACACACTAAAGTTTAAGGTATTCTTTTGGAGATCTGGGCTTTTTCTTCCCTCATTTGACCAAATCCTTTGGCAAGGAGCTTATTTGCTAAGCTAAAAAGCAACAGACAGTTTGCAAGCAGGAAACTCTATTAATATTTAACTTGGACTAGAATTCCCCATGTGTTGGTGGAATCAATGCACAGTGACTACAAGAGTTGGTACTGACAATATATCTACCTGGAAAAATATCTCTGAAAAGTCTTGTAGTGACCATGTGGCATAACACAATTAAAATATCCACTTTTCCAGGTATCTGGTATCTGACAAAAATGAAACACTTCTGGTAAATGCTTTTTACATGCTTTTTATTACCCACAAACTTTTATGAGGTTAATTTTCCTTTGACAAGGCTGAATTTTTCTTTGCTTCTTGACTACTTGATGCACAGTAATGCTGCTGTTCTAATGGTGCAAAATCTATAAATTAAAACATCCAAATCAGTGTTATTTTTTAATGAGAAAAACTAAAGCAGAAGGAAAAACAAAATTTTGGGATATTTTTTGAAGATTCTACCAGGTATTCCTCAAATTCCACAAAGGTAGTGGTACCAGTGTATTTTTGCAAAATGCATTTTCTAAAAACCTTCTCAGTCCTTTAGTCAGCAACAAAATGAAAATGTGGGAGATAAGCATTACCTGAAACCTCACCAGAGTGACCAGTTCTCTGTTCTATCATGAGTCACCATAACCAACCCCCAAGTCATGATACAAAGCTAAATTTCATCCTGCTTTTTTCATGGAAGTCAAATATGTCCCTACTTTTAATGAAATCAATCAAACCTTTATATTCATAGCAAGAAAGAGAACTCTGTCCTACATCACCATGCTTCAACATACCTATCCATAAATAAACAGCTAGAGAACTAAAGAATTCAATTAAGTTTTCATTTCTCTCAGCCAACTGCAGATCACAGAGGAAGCGCCAATGAGAGCAAAGACAGCTGATGAAAACCTGATTAATTGCTATCACTTCAATTTAGATAAAAAGTCACTCACTTTTCAGCTCTGCTTGGTGCCCAGAAGAGATTAGATTAAAACTAAATCAAGAGAAAAATAAAAAATCTAAATAACTGCCAAAGAAAACCTTTTCCAGCTCTTGTAAATGTCCTCAGTTAATCCTTCTGTGTAATGTCAGGCTACCAGCAATGGCTAAAAGAAAATTCCAGAAAGTTATCAGTACTTTGAAAGTTATCAGTACTGTTGAGCCTTCAGAGAAAAGGAGCATGGAAATTTAAACTACCTGTTTGCTTAAGTTGTCTCCTTCTGTACTGGATTTTGGACTAGAAAAATTAGAGAAGTCTCTCTAACATGATTGGGGCAAACATTACAAATTCTTGTGTCTGCATCCCCCACTATTGTGTATCATCAGGTTATGTGTAATTCCCAGAAGCTCTGGTGTTATTCAATTGTTATAAAGTCACTGCAGAAATTTGCTAAGATCTATCACACCCTGATTTATTTCAGTTTGATAAAACACTGAGATGCAGGATCAGCAACTGACACTTTAATTTGTATTGGATAACAGTTTTGCAAGTGGTTTCATAAAGCAAAATATAAAGAACATGGATTTAGCTCATTGTTACAAACAGAACAAAAGTAAAGGAAGAAGACATTTATTTCACCACCACAAGTCTGTCATCACATATAAGAATATATAAAACAATAGAAGTAAAAAATCTTGACTTTATTTAAAAAGAAAACACATACTTTATTTAAAAGCTGAGGAATTACTCTTGGTTCATCCCACCAAATTCTGTGTACAGCAGCAGTTCAAATACGAATAGCATATCTCAGTCAGCAGAATTAGCACCAAAGGAAACATTTTAATGAGAACAATATTAACCCTAGATTTTATCTTTCTTCTGTCAACATTTGTCACCAGTACAAATTATACAGTCACTTAACACATTGTCTGGTGATGCCCAGCCCTGTGGCTGAACACACAGCAAGGCTTTGAGCTGTCTGGAACCAAGTGTGCTGCCAACATGTGACCTTGTACCCCACAGGGAGAGCCCCACAGACAGGGACACATCTCAGCTCCTCACTGGATCCCACAGCTGGGCTTACCCACCCCACCGTGGGCTTTGCTGTGCACCCCACACATGGACAGAGCTGCCCTACGAGTGCAGCAGGGAGGAGCTGTGGGCAGGTTATGCATTGGCATCCAAAGCTGAGGGGCCCTGGGAGAGCACAGGGGGTGCACAGTTGATCAGTTTGTGTCAACTATTCTGCCAGACTCTACTGGGGCTCCTCCTGCCACCTCCATGTGATATGAATAAGCCTTTGCTTAAATTCCCTTTTCTAGCTGTTGACAATCAGCATCGTACAAAAGAAACAGAATTTTACTGTAACAGAAAAGGACCAAAATCTTTAAAGTATCATAAAATATTGCTCTTCTTTGAGAAGAATGTGTTATGGCTTGGCCAAATTACCTCATAAGGCCCCATGTTGGCTCAATGATGAGGTCACTGATGGAACACCAAATCAGAAAAATTTGAATGCTTTTCTGTCTCTGCTGCTAGCACAAAACTGGTTTTCCTTCAAGCTTTCTATTATTTAATTCCTATAGGGCCACCATCTTAGTCAGCTAGGGGTTTTTTGAGATTAGCTAGAGAGGCAGAGAGCAGCAAGCAGCAAGCACCACACAACAAGGGAAAGTGCTGGCTGTGAACTTGGATATGTACAGGGAAGAAAAATGGGATAAAAAATTCAGTCTAGATAAAGGAACAAAACAGAGGCATCCTAAAGGTCCACCAGACAGAAAGAGGTTACAAGGTTAAATGGCAGGCTCCTCCACATCTCATGGAAGCCACATTTTCCAAACAATTCAGAAGTCCTACCCTAAATAATGAGTCAGCCCACTCAGAATTCCTCTTCCCTGCTCTATATTGGCTGAGCTGGCTTGCATTAACCATTTGTCCCTCCCTTTGTTCTACATAAACAATCACTTAATACTAATGTTGTCAGTAAGTCTTATCCTGTGTGGACAATAAAGCCTAAATCTTAGCTCAGGACTGAGAAATTTTGTGCAAAAAGTAAAAGGCTTGATTGCACAGTGTCCAAGGCTTACATCCCTCTCCACAGGAGCATTTCACACAGAAGTTACCTTGGCACGATGATCAGTGGTGGTCACAAAAGCAAGCAGTAGAGGAAGTCCAAAAAAATATTGTAGGATATCCCTGGGAAGTCCCGATAGCTGCAAGTTTTTATGTGTTTTTAGCAGGAATGATCTTTCTGCTCACACAGTTTCACTTAGCACAGCCAACAACTCAACACCTGACATGATGCACAACACAGGTTGTCTGGCTGACATGCAGTGCACTGGTGAAAGGGGACTGAAGTTAACCAGCCACATGTTTGGACAAGTCTTAAATTTCACCACTGTGTAGACACTTGCAAAAACACTGCTTGGCTGTGAGGTTTTGGTTGATGGTGGTTTTCATATTCTTGTACCCATTGTTAATCAAGTATAACAAGAACATGGAATAGCTACAATGAGTAGTATTTCTCCAACAAGGCACAAAATAGGGAAGTGTAGCTACAATGGTCAAATTCACACCAACATGCAATGGCAGAAAACACCAGTTTAGGAAACTGAAGATTGCCCTTTTTTTATTATTTTTAGGAAATCACTGCTATTCAAAAACACAGTTGACTGAAAAATGCAGGACTGGTTTATGCTGTGGTTTGATACATTAATTCTAAGAATTGCTGGCATTATGTCCCAAGAGTTAACTGTACTGCACAGTGCCATGGCTACTATGGCACTTTTTTCACAGAGAAAAGCAAGGAAAAAATGAAAATACAAAAATCAAAACACACGTCAATATAAATATTCATTTGGAAGTGAAATAATGAATTATTATTTTGGCAAAGCACAGTAACCCTACCCTCAAAGAAAAAGAGACACCTATCAGTTATATTGACATGGTTTCCATTCCAGAGGAAGACTGGGAAATTACTACTCTAGCAAATAATAAATGCAACAATATTTCCCCTAAAGAAAATTTATTATTTTACCCAACCTTATATATGCAGCACCCCATCTTCAAATTAAATTTTCTCCCTTTCCTCTCCTATCCAGGCACATGGGAGGGATGAAATCTATCTGCAGACTTCACCATAACCAGCAGTTTCCATGTTTATGAAGACACAGAAGCTAAAGTAAGCTTGTTGCTGAGACAACAGTTGCGCCTAAGCAGAGGAAACACAGAGGGAAAAGAAAAAAAAGAAAAAACGGATGAAACAAAACACCTGAAGTAGAAAGCCTAGCTCAATTGTAGCTTTTTAGATCTTCTGAAAAGAGCAAATGAAGAGAGAATATAGGCAGAGCAAGCCTTGTCTAAACTATGGCAGCTCAGATGATACGTTTTAGCAGACCTGTGACACCTTTGCTTTTTATAGCAGTGAAGAAAAGGTTGCACACATCACAGTGTATTTTGCATTATGAGGAACATCTACCACATAAAACCAGTTCTGCTTGGTTGTGTGATTCTGTGTGGAATTCTGGGATTTGTTCATCTTCGCTGTGAATTTACTGCTGTATTATTTTTCTGAAACATTTCTTCTCCTAGATGCCCAGAGTAGCATTTGATTGATTAGTGTGGTTTTTCTGGCTCACCACTAAGTTGATTTGAACAATGCATTTGTTAATATAGTGAAAAACGCATTCACGATTACAAATTGTTTAACAAGTCTCAACAAACAAGTCCCTTGGTGGTCCCGGAGCTTCTTAAAAGCAGATGGATGAGGTACAATTTTATAGATTCTCTTTCCTATTTGTGAAAAGCTGCTAAGGTCGGAAATAGGCTTTAGTGCAAACAAGGGGCATTGTCAGACAATAAAGAGACAATTGCCTGTGTTAGCACAACAATTAATTTATTTGCAGAGAACCACTCAGTCTATTTGTTACCAGAAATGTGCTAATTATTCCTGCTAATTACATGCAAAACCTTCATTATCACCTATATGAGGAAGAGGACCCCTCAGGTTTCAGTGACAAATTAATTACTGTGTTTTCCTTCTGAATGTACTTCTTGACAGTCCCTGTTATCTGAAAAATAAATTGGCTAGCAGGAAGCTTGTCTCTCAGAGACATTCTGCAAACTAAAAGCAAACATACAAATGTCATATCAAGTCACTACTGCTATTTTTTCGGGCAAGTATATTCTGAAGCTCTCAAAACTTCCATATCAATTTACAAGTTCTTAATCCTAATAAAATGTATCATGCACTGCTAAATTCCACCATGTAGCTGCTTTCAGAGCCCTTTACACATCTATCAAAAAATGGATAAGATAGCAGGCACTAGGTTTTAAAAATAAAACAAATAAACCTAATGGTAAACTACATGTCAGTAGAACACTGATATAATTTCAGGGAATAAATATTATTTAAAATTAATAACTGAAGTGAAAAGGACAGCAAAGGGGCTGAATTACTCAGTCTTGCATTATCACCATTCTATTTTAACATATAGGATACTTGCCACCAGGGCTTTGCAATGCATGTCAGAGGCAGGGGAAATTTCATGCAGAAGGGTGAGGAAGAGGAGGCAAGTAGGATGAAAGTCTTGATTTGAAAGGTAGGAAACATGGTAAGTGAAAGAGTTGCAGCACAATGAATGTGTCAGAGGAATGAATGAAGAGGCTGCAGTGAATGTTCAGCACACAAGATAAACTGACTATTCAGAAAATTTATTTAAATCTCTTAAATTTTGCTTAGAACCTGTCAGGTAAGCTTCAGCCATTCCTGTATGACACCTTGCCAACACTTTCATTAAAAGTTGTTCTGGTGAGTTGTGCCCACTGTGCATCCTGCTTATAGTTACTCAAAGCCTCTTCAGTTTCTGTATTTGGTCCAGCAGAATATCAATACCTTAACAATTCAGACTATCAGCAGCATCCATAAATGACCACATGAGCATCATCCTACAACTCCAGAATGTGGATTTGCAACCACAAGTGTAGGAGCAGTTGCAGTATGACATTGTACAAAACAACAGCTAATTTGTGGCTGGATACAAGTGGTGTGGTCTTGGCAATGTGTCAGGGATGGGAGAGCATCTCAGGCAGGGTTACTAAAATGTTAGAAATAGTTTCATAGTGAACCAGGTGATGATTAACACACGTACAATGTCATATTTCAACAGCCACTCCACCTTAGAAAGCAGGAGTGGAGGAGTGGATTCAGACTCTGGGTGTCTGTAAGACCCAGCCCCATCTCTCCAGACCATCAGCACAGGAAGGCAATGCCCAAGAGCTGCCTGGCCTTAGAGACTGAGAGTTCATCCATGACTCACTGGACCTATGCCCTTCCTTCACTGTAATCAGGGTATCACTTGTCACACAGCCTGCTCTACTACTTAAAATGTAAGATACTTCATTTTTTATTTGCTTATGTAGCCCATTCTTCAGACCCTTGTGTTTTGTGAATCAAGTGGTCCAGACAAGTTCCTAATTCACCTAAGTAACCATCTTGATGCTTTCTGCAATGTTCTGTCTCTGAGGCAGGAAACCCTCAGAAATAGTTAGATGGCAACTTCATCATTCTTCAAGTCTACCTTCATCCTCTCCTTTCACTTGAAGCCTTCAAAAACCTCAGCAACAATACTGCTAATAATATGCTCAGCTTCCACACCCAGTACTACTGAATACATTTTCCATCTGTATATCTTGGTTTGTCTCTTGTGTCAGAAGGTAAATTCCCCAAAACAAGAGACATCCCTTTTGTGTATTCTTGTTGTAGTTAGCATGTCTTAAACACTACTCAACTATAATTACTAACAGAAGTAGGAGCAGTAGTAGTAGAAGTAGTAGTAGGAGTATGAGGAGGAAGCACAGTGCAAGTTTTCCAAACCAGAAATGCAGAGAAAGATTCAACATTTGGAGGCCAATACTACCTTTCTCATATTAAAAACAACAACAACAAACCACCTTTCATGACAAACTAGCAAAGAAAACACACAAACTCTTATGTAGCCACAGCTGTATGTACTTAAAATTTTTATTTCAATATATGCAACATCTTTGTGCTCAATATCTACCTTCATTCAAATAAATCAAAAGGAAAACAAGTGGATGAAAAGGAGGAGTGTTACACTCCATCTAAGTTGGGTTGTTTTAAGTCATAGGCATTTATAAAAGATAGAATGTGCATGGTTTTATTTCCCAAAAATAGTAACTCATAAAATTATGCCTAAAGTCCAGTCCCCACCAACAGCATAAAATGTTCTTTATTGATAGGTATTAGTCTGATCCATGAGGATAATGAACAAAACTTTTTACGTATAAAAAGTTCTCACCTCCAAATCCCAGTTTATTACCAGATTTTTTGTTCCAAAGGATGGGAAGGGTTCCTTGGCATAAGCAAAAGATGACATCCCTGAAAATTTGAGCACACTTTTTTTAAGCAGTATATCACTCTGTATGACTGAAAATCTCAAAAGAGAAGATATTAGCATTGCTGCTAGGCCTCTAACAAGTGCCCTCCAACCTCCTGTACCTAAAAGCAGTACTGACCCAGAAAACATAAAATTAACCTACTGTCAGTCTATTGAAAATTGACCTCAACAAGCAAGACTTTAGGAAGAGAATGCAAAAACAGGACATAACTTACTCCTGATATAAAGTTCTTTTTTAATTTATTATAGCAGGTCACTCACCAGATTCTTTTATCTGTCTGTTGATAACAAAAACAGCAACATTTGACTGACCCTGAGACATGACTGGCAACAGGGATGTCATGTGGCAATGAAGGAGGATTCTAAATCTGAGAGTCTATTGATGGAGGGGGGAGAATAATCTGAAAAACAGAGCTGCATAAAGAGACCTGCACAGTATCAAAATTATTGAGAATCGGACATGAAGGTGAAAAGCAGGTGATTCTAGACTATTTTTGCTGTGACACAGAGGAGGAACAATCCATTGCTTTCACAGTGAAACATTTGAGCAATAAAATAATGAGGTTGCCTAGCAGGCAAAGCCTTTCTAATTTGCCTGGCCTGAATTATGAGAACATATTTTTGGCTGGCCTATACCACAAAATATGAGTAGGATTAAGTGCATTCAAAGTAGCTGACAAGATGCTGAAGCCGAAGAAAACCTTCCCACAGAGACTAGAAATTTGGGGTCAACACTGGATTAGCTGACACATAAACTGTATCTTGTGTTCCAGAGGCTTAATTGCTCCACTTAAACCTATCAGCATGCAAAAGTAGCAACAGAAAATATGATAAACTCTTTGTCATAGCTGGCTTTGGCAACTATGCTGCAAAGAATGACTCAGTAATATTTCTTAATTTTTTCCCATGTATGAAGTTTTTAGAGACCACCTCCTTCCTTCTTATTCGTTTACATCTAGATAAGAATTTCTGTAGTCAGAATTTTTACAGTTATAACAGTTTGGTAGTAAGGGCTATTTTTCCAAATATAGGAGCCCAGAGATTTATGCACCTATAGCTAAAAAAGATATGGATCCACTCTTCCTGAAACCAACACTGGTCTGTCAAGTTCTCCAAGAAGTAAATATTGAAGTGGAAAAGAACTGATCTAACTCAGAATTATAGTACTCACACAAGCATTTTTTGTTCTTTTTCTTTTAATTAAAAACAATGTGCACTAAAATACCAAGAAATTTTAAATTCCTTTACATTTGATGAGGAGAGGGAAGTAGTTGTTGAGTATAGGATATTTTCAGATCTACATTTTCCTTCAGGTTTTTACATGCTCTTGCATAAACATTTCCTGGCTCAATATTGTGTTTGTTCACACCGAAGTTCTTCCACAGGCGCTTTTACTTCCTGCTGCAAAGAAGGGGGAGGGAGGGCAGTGTAGCACCATTTATCCTTTTCAGACAAGGTTTGATTTAGAAAAGGACCAGTCACAACTTGCTAGGTACCAGCAGCCAAATAAATTATTTTCCTGTTTGATTATCCACATCATTCAAAACCTGTGTCAGTGGCAACTGGCTTGCTTCCTGTCATGCTGGGACCTGGGTTGCACAACAAGTTTGTCTTGCAGAAAAATGCAAGGTTTCTGGAATTGAAGGTTCCTGGAACTGTTAGTTTTCAAAAATTTTGTCTTGGACTGAGCACCTTAACTCCTTCCCTGTTCTCTAGCACAGCAGCTAAAATGGATAATCCTGCTGGAGCCTGTACAGCCAGCAGCTTCCCCAGGGATCCCCCCACACCCTTCCCCTCACATTAATGAGCAGCTAACTAACAGAGTAAATAGAAATAAATTAGCAACAAACTTATTCTGGTAGATGCCAAGGAAGAAGAGAATTCCAAAGAGGAATTTAAACAGGGAAAAAGATATATGAGCTTAACAGGTCATTGCGTGAAAGAGTGCTTGTGTAAGATACCACATTAAAAAATAAAAAAGTTCTTAAACAAAAGACAAAAGACATGTTAAAAAAAATAGAAAGTAAGTCTCTAAGGCTTGCACCACTAATGGAACTGTAAGGAGGGGTGAAAAATATTAGCATTATCTCTAGCTCAGGAAGTCCCAAAACCATGATTCAGTAGAAGGTAGGAGAGTACACCAAGAAGGGATCATTATGTGCTTGACATTTTCTTATACTGTACCCCAGGCTGCTGCCAGAAACAGGATACCCAGCTAGACAGATGTTTAGTCTCATTCTGTATGACTGTTCCTCCTTTGTGATAGTAAGACATAACTGTGGATAGGAGGAAAGTTATGTGCAACTCAGGGATCTCATGAAACTCGAAGTTGAAGCAGGTACAGCAGCTGACAGTGAGGGGATTCAAACTGAGGCGTGTCAGCTCTGGGCAAATTCTGATCACTAGGGACCTCACCCTTGGGAGAAGTTCATGCTGTCTAAAATCCTTCTGATAGATTTTAGGATCTGTCTTAAGGATATAGGGCTCCTTTGGAGTCACACCACTTCCCTTACCCTCCTCTTGTCTTTCAGTTACATATTTCATTCTTTAAAAGAAATATTTTTTTTATCTCCATCTGTAAATTAATACCTGGCATTATAGTATTGCCAATCTGAACATTTTCTGCATTGCATTCTCTGGGCCCTTGCAAGAAAACAAGTTTTCCCTATGCCACCAGTCCTTCTGATATGCAAGTCAAAACTTATTCACAAAGTACAGTGTTCTTTATCCTGCCATCAAGCATTTGGGAATTAAAGCAGATACGCAGAGAAATTTTGCAATATAGTGACAATGTCACAATGTCAACCATAACTTCTAACTTGTACATAGATGGTCCAAATCATCACAGTTCAAATACTGCTGGAACAAATCCTAGCCAGGAAGAGCTTTATTTCCTACTTTACTATGGATTACAGTGAAATAAGGAACAACAGTCACAAGAAATTTTCTTTCAGCACCACCATCAGAAAAACTACCTGTTCTTGCTCCTGGCCATTTTAATTCATGCTCTTTCAGGCGAGTTTGCAAAAGAAAGTGTGTCTAGAAAATGTTATTCAACAGTTGCAGCAAGTAGCCTATAGAGCAGCTTATTTGCTGTGACAAGTTGCACAGAACATGCTGCACACCAATACTCCATATTCTCTTCTGGGTCACTGAATTGATTCTGGTTCAAATTCCTGCCAAACCATTTCATATGTAAAGACATTAAAGGACTAAAACAATTTTCTTTTGCTAGCTCAGTCTAGCCTCTACTCTAGGAGCTAGGGTAGCCTGCAAGGCAATGCACAGCATGGATACAAGCCCACTCAGACATTTCTTGGATGAATATCTAGCTACTATAATGTTATGTAAAAGGGAGCTGCTCCATTTTTCTCACAGCAGCAGCTGCTGTCACTGCATTTTATGAGGAGATGAAGCTGTCCAAGGATATTGTGTGCTCTGGTATCTTTACCAGATCAGCTGTCCCAGGTAATTTTGATCCCATAACATCAACTTCCCGGATCTTAGTCAAGCTGACAGAGCAGGGAAACAAGCTCTGCCAAAACAGAGCTGGTTTGGACCTTGGTTGTAACCAGCATGGCAGGGACCATGGAGCAGTAAAGCTGCTCATGGAATCTATCTAGGTGTCACCTGAGCTAGACTGCAGCTAAGGATGCACTTTTGGAGTGCTTTGGACTTAAATAGCTTACTCTTCCAAATCTCAGGTAAAAAAGGGGGTGACTTCAGTGCAGTAACTTCTCTCAGCAGTATTGTACACTCTACAAATTTATTGACTGAGAAAATTACTTACTGGTAGTGTGCACCATAGCCTGATCCCTAAGATGATTCTCCAGGATAGGTAGATAATATGTGAAATAGCTATAATGGAATGATCCCCTCATTTCACTTCAGCCATCTTTTAAAATCAATATGGTTTTGGTGACAGTACCAGCTTAAGCAACAGCTTCAACAAGGTCAGACCTGACACCCAAAAATACTCATGAGCAAAGTTTAAAACAGGGCCAGAAAGCAATATTTTCTCTCTGTTAAGATAACAGATGAAGAAACATAGACAAGTACCTTAAATTAGAGAGCAAAACTCATGTGTTTATATTATAATAGTCAATGTCACCTTGCACCAGAAGAAACAATACACATGCAGAAGGATTTCTTTAAAGATAATACACTTTAAATTACATTGGTATATATTTAGTTAACAGCTATAAACTTTTTCTGCTTTGGGACTCTTGCAGGCTAGAGACTTGTACAACAAGCCAGGTACACCAGATAAGAGTCACACTATATTAAGAAAAAAGAGAAGTTCTCAAAACAGCAACAGGGTTGTTTAATTTACCTTACCCTACACTGTCCATCAGAGTAACACTAGTTCTTATTGCTAAATAAAAATATACATGTCTATGTAAAGAGAGATACAGAGATGGATATTCTGTTATTACAGAAAGATTAAAGACTTTCATCAATCTTTACATATTAAGGAGTGTTTATAATTTCTATCATAATGCCCATTCCAGTCATAACTTATAACTTATGGAAGACCACAATTAATCTGCCACCTCTCCAAATAAAATTTCAGTGGCTTTGGTTTAAGACCCTTCCAGATCAATAGTCCCTCACGACTGAAACTGTATTTCAACAGGAAAAACTTTACTGGGGTAGGCAGGGGGGAGGTAATTTCCACTGAACCTGCAATGCTTACCAGTGATACTGAGCAGCAACATTTTGATGCTGACACCAGATGAGAAATCACTTTCTAATTAAATGGGAAAGTAGCATATATATGAGGTAACAGCCAGCTTCTGAGTGTGGAAGTAATACCATCTTCTCATTTTGCAGGGTAGGTCTGCCCTGCTTTTTTAAAAGAAGATAACTGTTAAAAAAATCTGACCTTGGAAAGATCTGCAATGTATGGCATACAGAAACTTATTCCCAAGATTCCACAGCTCCTAAGTGATTCAAAAACAGGCACAGAAGAATGAAAAAACCAGACAGGTGACAATAATGGCATCAGCAAAATACCTTATGCCTCACTCAAGTATTTTATATTCAAGGCACAAGTTACAACTCATAAATTTCATTAAATCTACCTAATTTATACCAGCATCCATTGCCTCTTTGTATTTCAAGGGAATAGAAATACACGAGAGATTGTGGACAAAAGTGATATTTCTTGTAGGAATAAAATCCAAACAGAAAAAGAGAGAGACTTAGGCTTAATCTTCCTTATTATTTGATAAAAAAGCATTTTCTGAGTAAAGGTACAAGTTATTTGTGGTTTTGATCACTCCAGTATGCTGTTCCATACCTAAGAGTAGAAAATGTTTCAAATATTTAACAAATCAGGGCTAATTATACAGAATAATTGAATCCTTAATATAAAGCCTGAGAGACTTTATTCTTCTAACGTTACTTGCTGCTGATGTGAATACCATGAGAAGAGATAAAGCCACAGACCTGTTAATACAAAGAAGACAGTTAAAAATTACTTTCAGTTTTGAGAAAAACACTAGGCTCTGAATATCAGTTAATTATTAAAGTTCAATTCCATTTTTTATTCCAAAAAAAAAGTTATTTTAATTACTGCTTTTTTTTATGCCAAGTGTCTGCTTAACTTAACAGAAGAAATGACTTTTTATTTGAAGAATTGCCTACTAGAAATAAGAGTTACTCAAGGGCAGTGTTTTATTGATAAAGCTTTTTTCTTAATAATCATCATATGTCATAACATTTCACAGGATTCGTGAGGTTCATATTTTTTCAAAGGCAGAGACAACTGGAAGTTCTGATCTGAAGCTAACAAAAAACCCCAAAGCACTGTCTAAAGTTGGAGTCATTTTTGCATTCTAAGCCCTAGATATAGTCAAAGCCAGGTAAAAGTAGGAGAGGTTATTTGTTACCATAAGAGCCACCATTTTTAAACCGTTATGAGTATTTGCATACATTTACATGCACTGAAAGCACAGCCATTCAGAACAAACAGGGTTCATTATGAAGACAAACATGCTGAGTATGACTGACTGACAATCTACACAATGGCTGATTTAAACTTTACATTCACTGGCCATTTTTCTGAGGAGGAGGAGGAACAGCTAAGGATGCCTTACATCTCTTCAGTCACTTTTTATTTCTGATAAACCCTGGGGCTGCCTCTGTTAAGGTGAGAGAATACACTAAGCAGCCCATTCAGCCTGTTGAAAACCTCTGCTATGGTCTCTGACTTCTAGCAGGCAAGCTTAAATGAATCTCTCTCAAGTAGTGGAATAGGTAGGAAAACTGGTTTATCAAAAAGACATACACAGTTCCCTTAAACAGTTCAACTTTAAGGCATGTCTGCATGCATTCCTACTGCCTGTGACAATAGTAACACTTCCTTTCAACCTAATAGGTCCTGAGCCCCATCCTTTGTCTGCTGATTAACTGCTCTATTCATTGACCAGACCACTAATTGCATGCTCCTTATAGTTACCCTACATTACTGTAAGAATTAATGAGACACAATTACAGCTCCCAGAAATCTCAGGCCTAGCCAACTGCAAAGCACTCCAACTGAATAAGAACTCCCCAAGAATAAAGGGAAAAATTCAGCCCATTGTTCACAGGAAGCAGAATGTTTTTTGTTAAAAAATTGTATTTATTTGAAGCTGTTTCATAATTAGGCCCTGGAGAAA
>VZTR01016436.1:198287-213507 GCA_013400775.1 Chaetops frenatus | reverse complement strand
TCTTAGTCCTGTGCTGTTCAAAGCTTATCCAAATGGTACCTGAAAATATTCTCGAAGGGGCTGACAGCTCTAGGAAGAAATTGTTCATAGAAAAGATAATGGTTGAGAGAAAAGACTCTTACATGTGCTAGATCCACGGAACGTAAAGCTTGCACCACAGAGATCCACACTTCAGGCTGCTTCACTCTAGGTTAATTATCATTGTGGGAAGACTTAATGCTGTGAGGTGGTGTAAGCAAAGCTGAGTGCTGAGAAAGGAGCTTGCTGCTTACAGGTCTGCAGGACCTAAACCTCATCTGCAGGTTTCTAAGTTTTGATCTATAAAGAGGCTTTCATAGCTGACAGAGAATCAGATTTCTCTAGTCCATCAGGGGACAGGTGATCTAGTTGAAGTTGTCCCTGCTCATTGCAAAGGACATTAGACTAGATGACCTTTAAGTTCCCTTCTAATCCCAAACCATTCTGTGATTCTCTTCATGGAATCATAGAATCATATTCTTGATGAGTTAGATCTCAAGAACTGTATAACGTATGTTGGAATGTGGCAAAGAGGAACATTTGGTAGAAGCTGAGTGGGTGCTCATCCTGGATGATTAGACCTTCCACTTTAGTTCTTTTGCATTCATAGTGAAGGTAGATTCAAACGTGGGCAGAATTTAGTCTGAGCAAGTCCTATCGGAAAACAGCCATTTAATTTGAACAGACTTATTCCAGGTATTTTTAAAAACTTAGTTCATGGTTTGGGTTGCCAAGCTTTCTAGGTAATCTGTAATTAAGGTCTCTTGTATATTCAGAGATGTCCTTCTCTGCAGATGTGCCTAATATCTGATGTGCTTGAAGTACAGATAGAACCNTCTGTGACTCTTAGTCCTGTGCTGTTCAAAGCTTATCCAAATGGTACCTGAAAATATTCTCGAAGGGGCTGACAGCTCTAGGAAGNCCAAACCATTCTGTGATTCTCTTCATGGAATCATAGAATCATATTCTTGATGAGTTAGATCTCAAGAACTGTATAACGTATGTTGGAATGTGGCAAAGAGGAACATTTGGTAGAAGCTGAGTGGGTGCTCATCCTGGATGATTAGACCTTCCACTTTAGTTCTTTTGCATTCATAGTGAAGGTAGATTCAAACGTGGGCAGAATTTAGTCTGAGCAAGTCCTATCGGAAAACAGCCATTTAATTTGAACAGACTTATTCCAGGTATTTTTAAAAACTTAGTTCATGGTTTGGGTTGCCAAGCTTTCTAGGTAATCTGTAATTAAGGTCTCTTGTATATTCAGAGATGTCCTTCTCTGCAGATGTGCCTAATATCTGATGTGCTTGAAGTACAGATAGAACCACCTACTTCATGCAAGCTGGCTGCAATACCTACCCAGTACTGCTGGATCATGACACTGTTCTCAATTTGGATGAAACTAACTTCTGTTTTCTCACCTGGAAAAGGATCCTCATCACCATGCTCTGAGGGAGAACTTTGTCCCTGCTGTTGAATTGGATGTATTACAGACTTTAAATGTCTCTTGACATCAAAAAGGAAAGTAGAAGCAGCAGCTTCTATAACCAATTGCTCTGTGGTGTGTCCACAAGGCAAGGGTGGTGGTGGTGGTCTGACCAGAGAGTGGTGCACCTGGATGGCAGCGAGTTACAATTTTTCTGGTCTTGGAGGCATTCCAAGAGTAGCTAGATTGGTACTCCAGGCTTGAAAAAAGCTGTGTTCTAAAATAGTCTGACCTAAAAATACATTCATTGCTCATCCAGTATGTTGTCCTGCTGAACAAAGGGTTTTTCATGCTGTGGAACCACTGCTACCATGTGATGTGTGTGGAACCAGCACTGATGTGCAAGGCTTGCTGAGCAGACAAATGGTACCAGTTCCAAGTGGTAACAGTAGAAATCCACATCCTACCAACAGGAGTCCTGTCTTCCTCTGGCAATGAAGCATGTCTATTTTTTGTTTTAGAAAAAGCTCAGGATCAGCATCCTGACAAGCTGTCTTCCTCCTACAGTGGAGCAAGGAGCTGTTTTAATGCCTTTCAACTGTTTCCACAGATTTCTGGTGCCACTGCAGAAATCATGTGAGGATGGTTCTGTCTCATCATCTTAGCTATACGTGAACAGGCCCTGTTTTGACAGGCTTGCTGAATGTGTGTTCACAATTCCCAGTAAGGCTCCCAGGCCCCATGCAAAGACACAGTGGTAAGTACGTCATTCAGATTTGGCAAATCTGTCATTGGGCTGGATAATAATTTGGAGAAGGGCTGCTCTTCACGCATGTGAATTGCTGTCTTAAGGAATGTACTGAAATAGAAATGTTTTCATATTAGTGTCCTGTTTTAGGCCAGTGCCTGAAAAAATCTTGGTTGCAGCAACACTGAGCTGTCTAATATGATGGGGATGTTTTGAATTGAAGAACTCATGTCATAAAAAAAAGTAGCATATCACTGCTGATAGTGTTACTTTTAATCTTATTCCATGTGTTTCTGAAGGGCCTTATTTAGATTTACCTATTCAATTTAAATTAAATATTGGACTTAACTCAGTAGTCTCCAATAACAATTTTTTAAGCTTTTCCACTGAACATTTTCCATTTGTTTTTCAGCCTATATTTTAAAACACTTTTTCAGGACTCTAATCCAATCCTGTGAGCAAATGATCTTCAAGTGCTTTGAGGAATCCACTCATTTTATATAATAACATTGCAAAATTATCCTTAAGTAGTGTTGGAGCTCCACTTAAGTAATCTGGCTGTGTAGTTGAATTCTCCTAAGTCATGATCCTCTAATGGATAAAAGAAACTGTATGTTCTGGCTGTACCTGGTGCCCTGTTGTTGCTCTCTGTTACTGTTTGGACTCTTTCCAAAACTATTCCTGGCAAGTCTTTTGCGAATTCCGAGCTCTTTAACTGCAAAGATCATGCTGCTAGTTGACAGATGTACTTTTAAAAATTTCCCTTACATTTCATCACAGCTCATACAGCATCATTATTTTATGAAATATGCCAGTACTCCTAAATCTGTAGTGCTCCTGTGTGAATTTTGTAACATTGCAGTTATAAAACTACGTGTTGGTCTTGACTGTTAAATTGCATGGATGAGAGCTGTTCTCCATGCTGTAATGGATTCAGCTAGCTGCTCTTGGTGCTGCTGTGCTGAAGAGGATCCTGCTCTGTAGTCACCTCCAGTGGCAGTCATCAATATGAAGGAAAAAATAAGAACTGTCTAATGTGCTCCACTCAGGACTTTGGCAGATTGTCTCTGAAGTTGCCCAGTCCCAGCAAGGCATATCCAGTTCTTAACTCTTCTTAAAGCACTTGTAGTTCTTTGCTATAGAGTTATTCTTTTTCATGAGCAAGTAATGAGTCATAGTGTTTGCATCTTACGTGTTCATGTGGTTAGTTCTTAGTTAAAAAAAATCCTCTTCCACAGCAATGAAGTCTAATTTTAAAAAGTTCCTAGGGTGGAAATGGTTGAGCCAAAGTATTAGAATAGCTTTTGTTATGTCTCATCTTGCCCCAGAGGTAGGAATATAAAGCATATTTTCATAATGTGGACATTTCTGTGACATAAATAAAATGTATAGTTTGGTATAGCATATAAAGTTTGCTGTAAATTATATTTATACAGAATTCTCAGAAGTGACAGTTATAAAAACCAGGTAGTTCTCACTCTTGAATCAATTTTTTAACCAGTGAAATACAAAAGTATATATGCAGAAGTTAAACAGTGCCTATTTGGATTAAGAATAGTCATGCACTATCCCTTAGGTAAGGAAGCAATAGGATGAGTATGAAACTGAGTCATGCTGAACTGCATTAGTAGCTTGCTGCCAAAAGGGACTCTCTGTGCATATTCCTGCAGTATGTAGTGCTTGCTTAATCTGTTTGTGAGCTGTGTTTGCCACTGTAATAGGAAAAATAAACAGCAGCTAGGGGAGTAGAAAGGAGGGAGAATTTACAGCATGACTGGAGTGGGGTGATGATCTGGGCAAGGATAGTGACTGACCTTCTCAGGACAGCCAGCAAGTGATCACATTGTAAGACTCTTGAAGAAAGGTTTTCCATCTGTGTAAGACTCCAGAAAGACAACTGTAAGAATTAAGGTGCTCTACCAGAAAAGAGGCATGTCCTTGTCAGGACTGCAGACTTGGATATTAAGGTGGATGTGATGCTGTCTTAGCCATGCTGGAGGTCACTTGTATACCTCTGCCTGTCATCATGCCATCTCTTACATAATTTGTACTTCTGTACTGGTAATATATGATGTCTTTCTCGCCCCTTCTTCCTCCTCCTTTTTTAATTTTTTTAATCTTTTAAAAATATTTTGCCATACCATAAGTTGAAATAAAAGTGGTCTAAATGGCAAGTTGATAACATAACATTTTTTACCCAGAGATGCAGCAGATCTCTGGAATGCCTTGGCTATGCCCAGATTCCTTCCATGTTATTCAGGTATCTAGAGAGCAACAGACTTGCATGGATGAGGGAACACCTATCGCCTGCAGAGAGAGAAGCCACGTTTTTTTTGACAGGTCTCCACAACGGGGTTTTTGAGTTGTGCTGAAGCATTGCAGTGCACACTTGATCCTTGAGGGTCCACAAGGAATGGATGAGACAGGTGAGCTGACTGACTTGTCATCACCTGCCAGTTCCTTAGAATGCAAGTGTGTTTGCAGTGCTTGAGCAGCTGGGCTCAGAATTCACTATAGGGTAAGTCAGGCTCAACTAAATGCCTAAAGGGGGAGCTCAGAATCATCTTTGAGACAAAACTGGAAGGGGAGGGCTTTAATAACAGTAAAAGATAATTCTGTTAATGTCAGAAAACAGGGAAGGACTTCTCTGTGACTCAGGGGTCTCCACATGCATTGCTAAGGCCATTGGTGGTTTTATTATGTATTTGTTGTGCCAGTCTTCACTGAAAGAGTCAGTTAGCTGCCTCCTGTGTGCTGGTGGCTGAAAGATTTAATCCAGTAATGAAAAGGTAAAATTTAGCTTTGTATAAAGATGGAACATATTAAGAGGGTACTTCAATAAGATACTTTCAGTTGGGTTAAGCCTGTTGAACTTTGTCCTAAGATCAAAAAGATTCCTCTGCTGCAGCCTACCCAAAACCTGCCCTACCTCCCCACCACCCTAAAAAAAAAAAAAAAGGCTCATGTCAGACTCTTTCTGCTCTTTTGGGTAAGTCAGTGATGACGTGTCACTACACTGAAAAAAGAGCAAGTCGAGTGTTTCTTTCACTTGCAGAGCTGAAAGTAGTAGTCAGAAAAAGCCAGCCCCATCAGCTTCCAAGAAAAAGTAGTTGAATAATTAATTGGTAGGTACCTGGAAGCTTGCCAGAGATAAGTAATAATTGCCATAGATTTACTGAAATCAGTTTTCTACCCTAAGAAAAGTATGGGCATTGTAGGTAGGGAAAGGCATTTTGACATTCCTGATGGCATTCTGATAAGCAGTCTTGGGAAACCTCCTAGAGCCTAAATGCAGAGGTAATTGGAGAACTGTGCTCAAAAGGTGTTAACTGATCATTAATAAACCAGGAATAATGTCTGGATTGGGTATTTCCATCTTCCCTGTGTTCAGTGTTATACTATAGTAACATTATGATTGGACCTGGATGATGCAGTGTAGAGTAGATTTAATAAACCTGCCAACAGTTTAAGTTTGAGGAGGAATGCAAGCACTGTCGAATAAAAGAACAAGTTTTTAAGAGTTCTGAGAAATGACAGGAATGGTTGATGTGACCAGACAGAGCCGAAATAAAGAGCAAATGGCTACTAGGTTTAGCTTAGAAATTTCTCTGAAAATTACTGTGCATTACAAGATGAGAAAGTACAGTTTGTGGCTACAGTCTTTTTCACCTCTCAACAGATCCATGGGAACACATAAATGGGTAGCTGACCTGCAAGAACTGTGAAATAATTTTTCTGCTTAAAATCTTAAGACTTGACCAGGAATACATCCTGCTGCTCTGTGTATGGCTTTTAAGAAGCCTGAGAGCAAATCAAATAAAATTCTTGGGAGGGTAACAGGAAAGATTAGATGTCAACACATGACTTGGAGGCACAAGCTGGATGAACTTCTAGAATAACTCTTCTAATAGCAAGAGCTGTGAACTTTTGGAAGTTGTTGTTTAGGAAAGTAGTGGAGTCTGTCATGGATGATCTATGTCTGACCTTCTCTTATGCTTTTTTGAGAAGGAAAATGCCTGTGTCATGGGAGTGCAAAATCTTGCATTATGCTTCCAAATGCTTACACTGTTAAAGACAGGCTTGCAAATGTGCTGACCATCACATGTTAAAGCCCACATTTCTAATTAACATATGTCTTGTGAAAGTCTCTTCTTCAGGAACTATGCTTCTAACTTGATGTTCGAGATTTTCTGGTAGTCTCTCTGTTACTCCCTACAGAGTATAAAGGAGATTGGAGGCAGGAGTTTTGGATTATAATTTATAGCAAAGTGGTATTTTCATAGAGATTTAAAGCATTTATAGGTGTAAAGGTTATGTGTGTTTCAGAGGTTGAATTCACACTATAGAAAGAAGTGGCCCATCTGACATTAATTCCCGATTTTATTGGTTTATTCAACAAAAAACCCATATTTTTTTTCAAATATTGTCAAGGAGCAGATGAAGAGATTGTGACTGACTTCTGCTGATTTCTCTTTAAGAAGGAAAAGCAAGGCTGAATATCCACTGCTGGTCACTGCCAAGATAAATTGGGGCAAAAATAAATTTGAAAAGCTGTAAATCAGCTTCAGTGACAAAAAAATCACTCATGGAAGCAGGCTGTTTTGTGACAGAATTTCTGAAAGTTAAGCAAATAATGTAGAGCAAATCAAAATGTGATAATGTGCTGCACTTAAGTGATGGACCATCCATCTCCCCCCTCATCCCCCTGTTAAATAGCACTCATGTTCCTGTCTTCACATTAGAACACTGATAGTAAGAGCTATTCAGTTAAGTTAACAAAAAAATGTTATCCATAGAACCAAGTGTACAAGAGAAGTATAGAAAAATGCTGTGGAAGAAAATGTAACTGATTTAATGACCTATTCTTGACAGGTTAAACATTCATCTTTGCTGTCTGTACATTGCTTAAAAATAAGCTTGATTATATGTTCTAGTCTTTTCTTTGGAATTCAGTTCAAGCTATTTTATGATTTTTATTTTCCAACTTCTCTTTGTACCCCTATGAAAGGCATATAATGACATTTCCCATCCTTTCTGGGATTTATTCTCTTCAGGGCCCTGATCTTCATCAGTTCTAATACAGAAGAGTAGAGAAAGAACACAAGGATGGTTGTAATGTGGATCAAACCAACTGTAGAATATTTTTCTCTTCCAGAATTCTGAAGACTCGAGAGATGAAGATACAAATGTGGTGTATGTGATACATTCTAAAGCATTTCAATATCCAGTGGTTTGGCTGTGTCTTGCCTTTCCTCTCGTTTTCCAGACAGAATTCTTGCCTTCTTTCTCCTTTCACTTTTTGTTCTTCCTCTTCTGACTCTCATGTACTGAAATTTTTTTGTGATTATTGTCAAGAAACAATGTGTCTCATGCTATCCTAAACTTTCTCATTTGAGTCTTCTACACTTGGTAATTTGAACTAATTTTTATTTCATGTGCTGTTTTTTTTTCAAGTTTCAGGCTGAAACTTGAACACATTAATTCTTGTCCTTTGTCTGCTTAAGGATTCTTTGTTTTCTTCCAGTGTTATTATCATTCTGTAATAACTGGAAAAAGCTCCTCCCCGACCATATCCTTGTCTCCTAGCTATCCTAGCCAGCAAGTTTGTTTTGAAAGCTATGTTCTTAAAAATCTGTGCTCTTCTTTCATTGCCTAACTAAAGACTGATTAGTATCATTCCATAGCCACTTGTGTACAAGTTTGCCTCTTACTGTCATCTTTTTGACTACTGACATCTTTTTTTCAACTTATATGAATGAACTGTAGGAAAATCTTTTTATTTTCTCCAGCTTTCTCCTCTATTTTTACTCTACAACACTGATGAAGAATCCTTACTGTATTGTACTTGTTTCTACAATGGAGATCTAGCTACTAAAGTATTGCTATGTTGAGCATTTCAGAATTTTTCAATAGGTATTAAAAAAAAAGACTCATCTGGTCTCCATGGTTTGGTGCTCTAAAGTAGTCCCTATATAATGATGAAGGGCTCAGGTTTTTGTTTTTTTCTTTTCCTTTCCTTCTTGTCCTCTAGTTTTATTGGCTTGGACACAATGCCAATCCAATGTAGCTGTATGGTAGTTAATTGATTTACAGCCTAGACAGAGTCATCTACTTCTTAGACATGAGTAATAGTAATTGGAGGAAGATTTGTAGTGATATCGATTGGGTATGACTTGTAGGTGAAGACCTTACCTGGAAGATTTGGGTTTGGCTTTCCTTTTGGTCTTGCTTTCATTGTAGCCTTATCCTCAGGTACCCCTGCTGTGGGCTCTGTCTTTCAGGCTGGTGGCAGTCTTGGCCAGAGTTTCAGCCTCTGCTATCTGAAGTTACTCAACTGTATCAAAGCCAATAGCTATTGAAGGATAGGTGCACACTTTCCTGTTTCAGTAGTGTCCACGGCCATTGGTGGTAAATGGCAGTCTTGCTGGCCTAGCTGCAGTGGGCTGAGCAGGGCCAGCAGCTGAGCACCCACCCAGATGCCTGCCCACTTTGTTCCCTCTCTCCCCTTCCCCCTGCAGCAGGATGGAGGAGGGAATCAGAAGGGTAAAGCCAGGAAAACTTGTGGCTTGAGATAAAGACAGTTTATATAAGTGAAACAGTCTGCACCCAAGCAAAGCAAAATATGGTATTTATTCACTACTTCCTATCAGCAGGCAGATGTTCAGGCACTTCCTGGACAGCAGAGCTCCATCATGTATAACAGTTACTTGGAAAGACAAAAGCCATAACTGTTACTGTCTTGATTCCTGCTGCCTCCTCTTTGCCCAAGTTTTTACTGTTAATCACAATGTCACATGGTATGGAATATCCCTTTGGTCAGTTGGAGTCAGCTGTCCTGTCCGTCTCCTCCCTAATTCCTGCCTCACCCCCAGCCTACTCAGTGGGGAGCAGCATGAGGAGCAGGGATAGCCTCGGTGCTCTGCAAGTGTGGCACAGCACAGCCACAGCACGGGGGTGTGATCTGTGCTCTTCTAGTCTGAAATCCAAATGATCCTCTACTTCAGGTCCAAATTGGGAAAGTAATCTGTTTGCATCATCTCTTTCTGAAATTAATGATAAAAGGGACATGTTCATTTTTGAGATGTCTGATACCTGTGAAGGGCTTAAAGGGACTGGTGGTGTTGCAAACATATTGACCTGGCTGTCAATAGAATGAACTGTGCAATGACTGTGTGATAAGACTTGTGCTGGCAGCAAAGCACCCCTTGGCCATTTTACATGTGGGGTGAGATGGTGTTTGAGCTGTTCTGAGCTTTTCTGGGGTCAGGCTCCAAGAATTTGTGGGGCTTCCAAGAGCCTTTTAGCTGTTTTTTTTAGCTTTATGTATTGTAACTTTTTGCTGCAGGGTGCCTTACTTCCAACAGGATGGACAAAAATGCTTCTCCCTTTACCCTTCCACTGTTATGCAGTTGTGCTCTGCTTAGAGAACTGCTGAGGAAGTGGGAGAAGTCTGAGGAAAGAACTGACACCATGTCTGCTGTATCCTGCCTGAATTAATTTATTACCTTACAATGCTGACACAAATGCTTTCTCTTTTTCCCGAGGTTGCTGTGGTGAAAATCTTTTTATATGTCTTAAAGTGTGTCAGGCTCTGAAACTGTTTCCCATGGATGCCCTAAGATTTCAGGAAGAAATGATATGTTGTATATGACTGACTTTGGCACTACTTATGGATACCTGCCTTGATCATAATCAGAAAGCAAGCCAGCTGTGTGTCCCATTCTTAACTTACTGCCCCAACTACTTTGCAAGGACCTAAAGTATATAATTCAAGCCTGTGCAAATCCACACTGGGTACTGGGTGATGGAATGCTTGAATATAATGACTTAATTCTCTGGCCTGCACCATTAAGGAGTTTGCTAGTTTGTGAAGAAACAGATGAGTGGCCACATCCTTTTGTTGCAGCTCCCAGCACTAATTTCAGAGCATCATTTACTGAAAGGTCAGGACCAACAGTGCAGAAATTAAATACCAGACAAAATGAAGCCTGTTTTGCCATGGCAGACTGACCATTCCTGTGTGTCAAGTGCTGCTCAATGCTGCAGAGCAATTTAACTCTGCTCTGAGTTGCTAAAGTGATGAGGGGTGAAAAACAGTAGTTGTCATAATTTCTTCTATTTGTATGGAATTTTATCACTGCAAATGAAGATCCAATATTCCTTTCAAAACTATGGCATATACACAGCACTTTATAATTTTTCTACCTTGAGCCATTTGAAGTATTTCTGCAGGATGACTAATAACATTCTCATTAAATTTTCCTTATTGCCCTATGAAGATTCATTCTGATGACTAGTATTAGTTGCTTTATTTCAAGGGATGTTATAACTAAATTTTTTGCTCTCAAGTGAAATACATTATACTGAAAAGCTGTCAAATGTGCTCAGTTCCTGTTACTGTAGGAATTCATGAGCAGCAGAAGACTATTTTATAATTCTAAAAACCTTTCATTTCTTTTTGTAATCCCATTTTATTTAAAGAGGAAGCAAGCTAATGTTTTGACTCCCGAAAATATTATCTGAAGGGTCAGGAAAACAGGCCAGCTTCATTTTTCTTAAGAAGTGCAATGACAATACAAAATTATCGCTATGAAAAGAGAAAATAAGCCTGGCTTTTGTGTCTCCTGACTGTCAGCTCTTTTCCTGAAGGCTCTGCTCTGATTCAAAGATTCATATTGACCTTAAAATGTCATGCAGCATTATTCTACACAGAGTTTGTGCAGGAATATGCTGCAAATGAAATACAACTCTCAGCAGCTGTTTCTGCTCTAGTTTCTAGATGCAAAAGTAAACCCCAGCTCCTCCTCATAGAACTAGGGAATCAAATGTGCTTTAGCTCATATGTATACACTGGGCTTTGGACAAGGCTTTGAAGTATAAAAAGGGTGGAATAATTGTATTCTTCAGCCAATTTCAAATACATTTGGGAAGGGTTGTTGTATATCACAAGACCAGAAATCATCAGAACATCTGTAATTGAAGATAATTTTCCTTGATCTTCTAACAGGAAAATAACATAGCAATTTCACTGGCTGAAAAGCTTCAGTTTTCAAAAGGATGGAGACAAAGATCTCAGTATTTGCAAAAGAGTACAGGAAAACTGAAACACTAATGATTGAAGTGGCCACATGGCTGAAGACCTACAGAAATGTGTAAGAGACTGGGACACTTTTCATATGAGAAAGGACTGACAGAGCTGGGACTGTCCAGCCTGGAGAAGAGAAGGCTCAGGAGTATCTCACCAATGTATAGAAATACCTGAAGAGAGGCTGCAGAAGAGAACAGAGGGAGGCTCTTTCCAGTGGTGGCCAGTGGCAAGACCAGAAACAGTGGGCACCGACTGGAAATTACTTTTTTTTTAATGTATCCCACCCTTTTCTACATAGCAGTGAGGCTCTTGAAAACTCCTTTCTTTTGTCTGCTCACATTCTCTGTCAGTTCTCACTTTTGGCTTGATTTGTCATCTACTTGAGATACACAGTCTCCTTAGGTGCTAATGTCTTCATGCTCAAAGTCAATCTTCACTTACTGACCTTGATGAAATAAGTGAGGAACCCATGGCTCGCTGTTGAGTGATTATGACAAGTGCCTTTATGCTTCTGTGTGCCTATGATGGCATTTACACGTACATGCAGACATAAATATGTATTCATGTTTCTGTTAGCCAATAAAAATGCTTCAGGTTAGCCCAAATGCCCCTACAACCTTCCTGTTCTCATCTCGTTCCAAATTTGTGCTCTTCACCTTAACTAGATTTACTCAATAGCTGACTGTAAGTGGTAGGAATGAGAGCACTCTTTTAATGGCGTTGTTAAATGTCAGCAATAATGGAATTCAATCATGATCTACATCTCTTGGGATTCCTGTAGCACAGACAAATGGTTTCTGCTCCAATATTGCTCAGTCTCACACCATGGGGACTGGTATTTTCAGGCAGAAATTAAGCAGAAGTCCACATATTTTTGCTCAATACTAAACAACACATTTGTTATTTAGAGGCTTTTTTCTTCTCTTCTTCAGATCCTTCATTGTTAAAGATTATCCTAGGCTTTAGATTGAGGTATTAATGATACAGTTGGGTTTTCAAGTTATTCAGAAGCGATACAAAATGTGGTACCTTGCCAAAATCTACTTGCAACAGCTCCTTAGAAGCCATGTGTGAGAGAACTATTGTAATGCTGAAGAACTCCACCTGAATACTGATTTAAAAAATTCTCCTTAGCACTTCATTTTCTATTGAGAGTATGATTTCAGTCTAAACTACTGCATAGATGAAAAAAAGAATAGCCTAGCTTTGCTTTTCTATCACAGGTTTGGCTCTTTGTGCCTTCAGCCATACTTCATATCTCCATCATTGCAGCAGAACTTCTGAGTGTTAAGAATAGTGTTGACTTTGGGAAACTAATCCTTCTTTTTACTGAATACCACATGAGACTTTAGGAGGCCTGGATTTATTTTTTTCTTTTTGATTGCCATAAATGGTATGTATATAATAAGTTCATCAGTTCTCTTTTCAAAAGATTATTTGAGCACTTGCAAGGATCAAGCCACACTAAATGAACTAAGATTTCCTTTTATAGCCTTAGTAGTTTATGTAGGCATGTCTCCTTCACTGCCCCAATGGCAATGAAACAGGCCAAAAAAAGTGACGATTAGCTATATCTAGAGTTGCAGATGGTCTTGTTTGCGAGTAAAAATGGTAACTTCTGTCATGAATCAGGGAATATGCTGAGTTGGAAGGGACTCACAAGGATTATTGACTCCAAGTTCTGGCTCTGCACAGGACCATCCCTAAGAGTCACACCCTGTGCCTGAGAGCATTGTCCAAATGTTTCTTTAAATCAGATGGGCTTGAGGCTGTTCCAGTGCCCAGCCACTTCCCTGGGGAGCCTGTTCCAGTGCCCAGCCATCCTCTCGGGCAAGAACCTTATCTTGATATCTTAAACCTAAATCTTTCCTGACACAACTTCAGGCCATTCCCTTGGGTCCTGTCACTGGTCACCACAGAGAAGAGATCAGTGCCTGCCCCTCCCTTTCCCCTCACAAGGAAGTTGTAACTGCAGGGAGGTCTCCCCTCAGTCTCCTCCAGGATGAACAGACCAAGTGCCCTCAGTCACTCCCCACATGGCTTCCCCTCAAGGCCCTTCACCATCTTTGTTGCCCTCCTTTGGACACTCTCTAATAATTTAATGTCTTTCTTACATTGTGGTGCCCAAAACTGCCCCCAGCACTCAAGGTGAGGCTGCCCCAGTGCAGAGCAGAGCAGGACAATCCCCTCCCTTGCCTGGCTGGTGATGCTGGGCCTGATGCCCCCCAGGACAGGGCTGGGCCTCCTGGCTGCCAGGAGGGCCCATGAAAAGGGAGATAACCTTTATAAGAAATGTTTGCTACACAAAAGGTATTTTAAAAGTATGATTTTTTTTGTTGTTGTTGTTGCTTTCCAAAAGGATACCAAAGGCCATTGCAAATTATGTGGAACCTTTAAATTCTGGTCCTGATAATTTTAGAAATTTAGGAGCTCTGATGAATAACTTTTAACAGCTAGTTTTAGCAGGACTTTCCTGAATTGGCATTAATCCAATTCATTGACTCAGGATCTTACAAAGTGCTATGGATGATTTGTCTAATGGCCCAGCATAGTGCTGCAAAGAGTAAATCACAGCATGAAAGACTTGGATGTGTGACCAATGTGTTTTGTTCACTGGGTCAGCAAGTAATTAGAGGGAAGATTCAAGCCCTGGCACACAACTCGAGCTATCCTGGGGAAGAAAGGTAATGCCATCACTATAAGCTCTCAACCTTTCAGTGCTTTTTCTTTGTCCCCTAATCTCATCTACATAAAGCCTAGCATTAACTGCAGCACTTGTAGGGGCCATTCCTATCCACAAGTACAAAAGCAGCAAGATCCAAAGCATTTGCAGATCCTCATGTTATCTCATGTTGTGAGTCTTCCTTCATCTCCCTTTTCTGTCTTAACATTTTGTTTACTGACATGCAAAAGGAAAAGTAAATTCTTTGCTTGTCTGCACGCGTGTAAACTTTTAGGAATACTTGCGTAGTCCAGATAGAGAATGTGCCAGAAAGAAAATTCCTTTCAATTAAGTATATTTTTTGAAAAGGAAAATAGAATTTTTTTTCCTATCTGTACAGAAATATTAAAAAAGCTGTAATAATTACTTTTTTCTATGAAGTTTGTTTGCTTACTTCTTTGGATTCTCTATTAGACCATATACCTGAATAGGAAAGGGAATGAGAAAGGTCTTTCAGTCACTGAAAACTTATGTAAGAATATTAAAATGACTTTTAGCCTGTCAGTTAGACAAAAGAATAATTTAGAACTATAGGACTTAATAATTTAGGAACTATGGAACTTAACCAACAGCAATAAATAAAGACCTTACTTGGATTAACATTTTAGAAGATGGCTGTAACATTTTTTAGTTTGTAGGAATAGATTAACTGCAGTGTTAACTTTACAAATCAATTAATGTCTTCAGCAGATATAATCCACAGGTGGAATTTTTAAAATTAAAATATATGAAGGAAGAGCCATATTCTTACAATGTGCAGTAGTCTGGTATTGGTCCAGGAGAACCTATCCAGTTCTTGACTGCCAGAAGTAGAGGAGCTCATGGCATAGTAAATGTTTTTCTTCTTTTACCTGTGCATGGAGAGGTTGCCCTTTGTATTTTGACAAGTTTCTCATAGGGCAAGTTTGCCTCTGCATCCAAGAAAAGAAAGAATAGAGCATGCAGTGTCAAGTTCTTTTCTGCAAGATTTCTTCCTCATCCCTTCCCTTCTTGGATACTATTTGTTCCAGCCAGGCTAATCAGACATTCCAGATATGGCTGCTCTGAGGTGATGAGACACCATTTAATCTTTTTCATACAGCAGCTGAGAATTAAACTTGCCTGATGGCCATTGTCTTCACTTCCCTTACACTTGCTTAGACCTCCAACTTCCTTTCCGGGCCCAGTTTTTTTTTGATTTCTAGGGAGAAATGGTATGTCAGGTTGTCTTTCCCGGTGCGC
>VZTR01016436.1:169408-191666 GCA_013400775.1 Chaetops frenatus | reverse complement strand
TTTTCTTCTTAAGGTAGTATTTAAAAATACCTACTGTCCTTTTTTTTCAGAACCGACATAGAAACACTACAGATGACACCATTTTTTCCAACTTTGGAACTTTTCACTGAATTTCTAAAATGTTTTCTTTGTTTTTATGTTTTCTTACATTTAAAAAGAATGAAATCTTGTTTATAGACTAATTGTTTGTTTAAACTTTGCAATGACTAATCTTCTCAGATGTATCTGCTTCACAGCTTATACTTTCCCCAAAGGAGTATTAATGCATGACCTTTAGATACTCAGTTTGTTTATTTCATTGTCTAAAGTAAGATCTTATCTTTTAATACCTGTGCGTTGCAATCCTGTAGCTTTGGTTGTGAATTCTCTCTTTCAGGAATGTAACATGTTGCACAGATGCAGAAAACCCACCTGTAATCTTTGCAAGTATGATTTTTTAGTATTCCTTAATCCCAGTGCAGTAGGAATACCAGCTTCCAAAGAGAAAGTAGCATTGGCTATACCGTGGAGATGGCCAAGAAATTTCCTTGCATGCCAAAACCTCTTAGTTGAGAGACTCAAAGGCAGCAACTATATTAATGTTTGAGTTCAAACAAGGAACAGGTTTTGGATGTGAATCCAAATGTGTTAAGTTCCTATTTAGCAGGGTTTGAGTTGCACCCTGGAGGAGTTTTGGCCTGTGTTAACTAAAATGAAATCTGAAGTGTGCTCCAGCCATGAGGAAATGTTCACTCTGTTGACCACACCAGAGGCAGACTGAGTCAAAACCTTCAAAATTCAAATACTGTGGACAAATATCATGTTCTCAGCACCAAATAATTAAAATTCTACAAATTTGAATTGTAGGGATTTTACAAATCCGTCCTGTTGCACAGAGCTACTTTTCAATGTAGATATATCCTGCCAGATCTCTGTTACTGTCTGATCTCTTTACTTGCAGTTAAAGGAGAATTGAATACTGTAGGCTTGATTCCTTTCCCCAAATCATATTTTATTAGAACTAACCATTTTCCAGGTGTCCCATTAACAGTAAATCACAGCCTGTGCACCCCTGACTGCCTGAATACTGCAATAGAAGTTTAACAGCAAAACCTTATCTCATCCTTTGGGTTTTAACCTTGCCACAACCACTCAGCACTTAAGGTAAGAAGAAGAGAGAAAATTGTTTAAAAGTAACCTCATTCAAAATACGTGAAGTCATCTTTATAGTGATGCAAAGGAAACAAAAAGGAGTCGGTGGTGCAGATTTTTCCTGTTATTCACTGGAATTTTTTTGTCTGCTGTTGCCTCTTGGCCAAATGGCAAAATGGCACTGTCATAAATTAGTCCCTTAATGGATCTATTAGGAGGCTAATCAGGTGTTTGAAGTGGACTTCATTAGCAGAACTTCAATGACTGAGTCCCTTAGCAATAAGAAAATAATCTAAACATTATTTTGTTACCAAGCTTGCTTTTACCTTGCAAGCACAGGGAAAGAATTCTTCAGAAAAATTTGCCTGCTTTTTGATAGCTTTTTCAGTGATTTTTCATGAACTCTGTCACGCAAAGGCTGAAGCAGTTTAATTCATTTTTAGTTCCTAATTCAAGTACTGTATATAGCAATATTGTTACTAGCAATCCATAGCACCCTGCTGTAAGAAATGGACTCCTGTTCCACTTATAAGATGTCCTGAGGCTGGGACCCAGCATGAGACTGTAATTATTTGGGACCTCTCTGTTTCCCCACTAGCTCCTCCTGGTGTGAGAGGTACCAGCTTTCCCCCTTCTTTTGTGTTTTCTGCAACCTTTTTGTTTTGCTTAAAGGAAAAGAAGACNAAAAAGGTGTTTTTCTGCTGCAGCCTGTTTCAAATGGGAACCCTAAGAAGGGAAGAGACAATATGTGCCTTTCTCCTGAGTAGCTTGGGCCATGCACTCAGGGGACACACTTGCAGTGTAGGGCTGGGAGAACCTACATAAGGACCCTACAGTTTATGCTCTCCATGGAAACATGTTGTTGGTGGGAATGTCCTTGTTAACAGACTTAATAAAATCTTTTTTTCCTCTCTAGATCAATTTTTACTACTAATAGTTATATATTTTAATTGTGTCCTAATAAGGTTTTGTGTCTACAGGTGTCACACAATGGAAGAAAGGGTATAATTTCATTCCAAGTCTTTGACCTGTAGAAGATCCTGCCCCAACCCTGCAAAGCCCCTCTATGTCCCCACCCCTGAAGGAGGAAGATGATCCTTAAAGAAAGTATCTCTTTTTTTCCCTCCTGTCTGCACATTTTGTGTTGGTATAGAGAAACTTAGGTCTGGAGCTTTTGTCCTAGCTCTTGTATATATCCAGTAACAGCTGATAATTTTTTACAAAAAACAGCAGAGGATGTGAATGACCTTTTATTGCAACAGCAACAGTCTTTCCCTTTCAGTTTGTGTTCTCTGAATCCTCAAACCACCAAGCAAGACAAGACTTTTGTAGCCAGAGGATAGAATGAACCAGGGAAGTTATTTTTGTCTCAAGTGGTAAGTAGAAGTGAAAACACTTTGCTTATCGTGCTAACATAAGACTTGGGTTTGTGTCAGTAGGGCTGGACTGAAGTTCACTGTACAGTACCATGGGAACCTGTATGAAAACTGTGATAACTTCTTTCAAACACTTCCATGCAGACCTTGTGTGAACCTGATTCTGAGCTCCCTTGCACTGGGAGGGCTGTGTTTGAACCTGTGAGGATTTACGTGTGCTGCCTTTGGCTTTTTGCCCGAGCTGCTTTCCTTTTCAGTCTTTGAGTGAGAATGAGCATAAGCAGCTGAAAGATGATGGCTGTCCCCTCAAAGTCACAGGGGTCAGAGGGACATTCTGCTGCCTGTAATGGGGGCTTGTGCTAGAAAGTTTGGAAACAATTTCTCATCCAACTTAACCCAGAATTGTCAATTCCACCGCTCCTGTTTGAGGTTGTGTCTTCCCACAGGGACACAGAAATGACCCTGCGTGGTAGAAACAAAGTCCCAGCTCAGCCAGCAAATACAGTGTTTGGCACAGAAAGTGTCTGGAAGCTTGCAGGAAGCAGAATAGCACTCACCAGTTTAATACCCAGCCAGGACTCAGAAAATTATGAAATGAGGTTGGTATTCAGTTACTTATGATGATGCACTTAAATGTGTCAGAACTCATGCAGATATATGTCCTCTGATAATATCCTTTTGACCCTTCTGCCTTTGTGGCCCATTTTCAAGCTTCTCCCTGTTTGGTGGTGGTGGTGGTTTTCTGGTTTTTGTTTTGTTTTAATTTTTTTTTTTTTTGGGGGTTTTGTTTTTTTTGTTTTTTTTTTTGGTTTTTTTTTTTTGTTTGTTTGTTTGTTTTTTTTTTTTTTTGTGTGTGTGTGTGTTGTTTTGTTTGTTTCTTTTTTGCCTGGCTTTGCTTCTTATACTTAATTTAAATTGGTAGTAATGTTCTGGGGTCTTCAGACAATAACAAATCTAAAGTTTTAAGATAAAGCCCCATGATTAAAATCTATGAATTGGCAACACCAAAAATTGGATACAAATGTTGTAATTTAGTCTTATTTTAGATATAATTTATATGAATGTCCAATGTAATTCTTGTCTATAATCACAGCTCCTCTTAATTTACTGCTTAGCATGTGATTACCCCAGTAATTCCTGGGCTTTAATGTCTATAATAAAATAATATTTGGTTTCTCTTGTCTGAGATGTTCATCAGCTCCAGTAAGTGTGACCAAAGTTTTCTCCACAGCACAGAGAAGCATCTCTGTCAGTGGAGATTTTGTACTTAAGTAGCAGACTTAAGCAGTAATTAGAATTTAAAATTATCGATTTTCAGGATGAGTTATTATTTGAAGATTTATGCTTAGAGCCATACATTCAGTGTTTATATCTGATGCCAAGTTGCAGGAAAATACTCCTGACAATGTTTTCCTTGTGCCCTGTACTGACTGATTGAAATTTACAGCTGACCTCCCTGACAATAATTCTGTCAGAGCATCAGTCCTCCAGGCAAATTGCCAGCTCAGACATGAAAGTCAGAAATGGAAGAATGCAGAAAGCCTTTTCCTTTAAAACTGTAGAGATGTAAATTTTCCTCGACAAAGCTGGCATTATGGGCTTCTTTTGCAGCTTTCTTCTTTGTAATTTTTCTTCCAGCTGAGGAGGGGAAAATGATACTTTTCTTCTCCCAGAGCATGTCCAATCATACTAAAATGCAGTTGTACTAAATGCCAAGGACTCATTACTATTCTTGAAAATTTGTCTCTGTAATGGAAATTTGTGGCCTCTGAGAAAGTTTCAGTTAGTTCCCAATTCCAGGTATCGAAATTACTTCAAAATGTCAATATAGAAGAGTTTCATTATGAATTAATCTAAGGGAAAGATTATTTTCACTGTGGGGTTTTACTGGTAGGTCACGGCCCTTAAGAGCTTTATGGCTGTCAAGTACAATGTACTGTAAAAAGTGCCAGTGATTCAATAGGACACACTTTTTTATTAACAAATTGATATATGCGACAATTTCACAGGCAATGTGTTGCTGAAGGTGCTGTTTTTTAAGCTGGAAAATACATTCAGACATGTAACTATGTTCTTCTACCTTATGATTCACTTTTAGTGTAATTAACAATTTACTTCTCTATCCCAGTTCTGTACCCAGACTGCTGCTATGTCCTGTAGAATAACTACTGTGTATCAAAGATCAAGAATATGTATCCAGAATTTAATAAATAATTAACACAGAGATTTCATAGATAAAGTGCCTTGGAAACCCCAGGGATGAAAAGTACCATGGAGGAGTACTACTCTGACAGTTAGGCTGAATTTATGTTGAACGCAGACATGATCTCAGTTCAATTCCTGCTTCTTTTGGACCCTTCCCAAGTAGTTACAGGTAATTTATTTGGACTCAGGTCTTTGTGTCTGGTCCCTGTAATAGACCAGTGCCCTCATAAAGGTGTTCTTCACAGAAGTAGTCAGGAAGATGAAATAAGATCCCTTATGGCTGAAAAGCTAGCAGAAAACTCCCCCAAGCAAGAAACAGCAGATGATGCACTCAATTTTTTTTTTAAATTTTTGCTAAAAGAGAAGACATTATATGTGCATACATAGGTATCTGGAACTAAGAATGTGTTGTTAGGCCGGGGAATACTTTAAAAGTCTAATCAAAATACACCAGACATTTATTATTAGTCTAGTTGCAGGAATGCAAACACTCATTGTTCACGTTGATTGAAAAAGTTTAAAAAAATGCTTCTTTAATACACTTACATAAGAAAAGCTTACAAATACGGATCCTTTTCCTTGGTTGTCATGCTTATCCTTCCAAAGCAGCTTGGCCAATGCAGGCTGACAGCTTCCTGCCTCCTGGAGTGGAGGGGCAGAACCTGTTGTGACAAAGAGCCAACATCCTGCTGTCCTCAGCAGGAGGAGAGAGGTACTCACGGTGGCCTTTTCTTCTCCTCAGTGGTTTCCTTCTCCTGAGCTGCCAACTGCAGCCTGGCAGCAGCCCCCAGCCACACACAAATGGCTATGGTTTGCCAGGCAGTGGCTGCAGGACAGGGGCTGTGTGTGTGTTACCTCCTCCCCAGCAGGGCTGAAGCTGGAGCAGGGGAGGCAGCAGCCACTGGCCCCAGCCCAGGGCTTAAACCAGCAACACTCTTTTCAGGTTCTCTTTCTCTCTCTCTCTATTTTAAGTTATTCTCCAGTTAGCTTTAGTAGACTTGGTACTGAGCCACAGATTTGTGATTAATTCAGGTTTTGCTGATCTAAGCTTACACCTGTGGCCAGTCTCTTGTTTGGCAGCAGCAACGTTTATTTGCTTGTCTGATTTAAATACTGTCAAGACTTGCTTGAAAAGCACAAGCACTGCTTAGGTAGTTCACAATATATGCAAGTGATATCCATAACATTAAAACTAAAGATCATCCTTCTAACATGAACTGTTTAGTTCCTGTCATCCCCAAAATAAAAGTTGCTTACAGGTACACTTGTGTCCTTCCTCTAGGGAAAACTTCAGTGGAATCCAAAACTCATCAGGGAGCTTTCATTTGTCAGCTGAGTGCTGTAGGGAGTCAGGCTGGACAGGAGGCCACTGAAAGAGAGTGTAGAGCCTCGAAGCCTTACCTGTACTTGCAGCAGGTCACACGAGGGAAAGGCCCTGGTTATCTTTGAGCTTTGCTGTCACAGTCCAGGAAGGTGGGCCTGATGAGACAGCACTGGCCAGTGCTGTCCTGAGGGTCCAACTCCAGGGACACTATCAGGTGGTCCAAAGGCACTCCTGCCAACAAGTGTCAGCACCTGAGCTTACCCTTCTACCTATTTTCTACAATAGGATTGACAGAGCCCTTTATACCATGTTAACATTCAAAATTATCTCCTTGTTTGTCCCTTCTAGCCTAAGAAAGAGAACCTTCGTTCCATATAAAGGGTGCGTTTTCTTCTATCCTCGAGATTTTCAGTGTAACTGTATGTATCTTAAATTGTCTCTCCTGGAAACTTCACTAATGTGGACGTGGTGTTCTGAAGAGAGGTGCTGAATTAGTTTCTTCCAAATAATAAAAATCAGATAATTTAAAGATTTGTCTGCTTAATGGCAGAGAAAGACCTAGCTAGGTTTCCTCCTTTGTGAATTCCATGTTGCATGTAAGGTACTCATCCAGGATGCAGAAGACTTGGTTCTACTTTCTCAAGGAAAAGGATTTCAATTCCATCTCTTCTCAGTCCCATCTCCTTGGAGAATGTCTCACCACTGGACTGTTAGAGTATGAGGAGAGGAATTCAATTCTCTGCCCTAGAAGTTCTGTCACTGACATAAAGTACTCAAATCCTTGTGCCTCCAAGAGTGACATAGCTGTGTATCCTACCTGGTTTTCACAGCTCCCCCTGTGTGGGAGAAGGCCTAGCTTTGACTTCTGCACCTGGGTGGGTAATATGTTTATAGAAAATTTATAGTGAAATTAATACAGAGACTTATATACAGAGATCTTTATTTTTAGTATGCTTTTTTGAAATATGTAATAAACATCAGAAATCACAAACCTGAATCAATGAAAATCAGTCACAGGGATATATATGTGACATGCAAAAGGACCTCCATCCATCTTTCTTGATCTACATGATATTAAGTTCATACAGTATGTGTATTTTGGTGCATTCTTCAATCAACAGCTTTATGTGTCCTAATAAAAAGTGATTAAGCTGAAAAGAGATAATTTAATTTACTGACTTATTTTCATTGTTAATCTTACTAGAGCAAATTAATCACTTTGGTAACTGGTAGAATGTTCTAAGCCCTGGAATTCTGCATTTTGGGTGGAAAAAAAATACACTGATGGATATAAAAGAAATGAGTGAAACCTGAACAATCGAATGAAATTTAATAACAAAACTTGCTCATTTTCCTGTGCAAATAGTTCTATTGACTTTTGCAAGACTACTATGAAGTGAAACTAGTAATTATAGCTGTCAAATTCTAAAGGATTAATCTCTTCCTGCAACAGAGAAATGTCTTTTCTCCCCCTGTGTTATACAGTTAAATAACATCCATTTCTAATGGGTTGTTTTTTCTGCAAAGGATTATTTCTGACTTACTTGTACACTTAGAAGAGTATTCTAATAATAAGGGTAGGTTTAGATGAGATATTAGGAAGAAATTCTTTACTGGGAGGAGGGTGGGGCACTAGAACAAGTTGCCCAAAGAAGCTGTGGATGCCTCATCCCTGAAAGTGTTCAAGGCCAGGTTGGATGGGGTTTTGAGCAACCTGGTCATTGGAAGGTGTCCCTCCCTGCCCATGCAGGGTGGCTGGGACTCAGCAGTCTGTAAGGCCCCTTCCCACCCAAAGCACTCTGCTGTATTCTGTTCACAGTGCTGATGCTCTGGGCTTACACACTGATGGTCTGTCCTAGCTTCTTAAGATAGTACCATGACAGATGTCTGAGCTCTGTAAGACTGTCCCCTTGTAAGTGCTATTTCTGTCCCTTGTTGCTTACAGCTATTCCATAACTGTATTTCTTGTGCTTTTGAACTTCTGTTGTTAAAGAAAGGAGAAACAAATGAACCAGACAACTAAAAACCCTGATGTCTGGATTCAACAGTGTGCCATGCTTTAGGAGTAATTCTGATGAAAACAATAATTGAAAAGTTGGATGTGAAAAGGGGTAAAATCTAAAATGAGGTAGGTTAGGCCACACTGGCAGCAGCAGGGGCTGTGGTGGGGCTCTCCCTGTGAGGAGAGGCTGGGGCTGCTGGGCACGACTAAGCCTGCAGCGGAGGTGCTGATGCCTTGGGCAAAGCACATTTAAGCAAAAAGTGCCCCAGGGAAAGGAGGAGGGAACACGAGATCAGAGGAAGAGGAGGTGCTCCATGGCAGAGCAGTTATCCAGGCTGCAGCCCATGAGGTACCCCCTTGCCAAAGCAGGTGGATATGGCGTAAAGCAGCTGCAACCCATGCAGAGCTCACACTGGAGCAGAAAAAAGAGTGATGAGGAAGGAGCAGCTAAGATGAACTGTTAGGGTCTGACCCCAGACATCATTCCTCATACCCTTGTGTGGCTCAGGGTGAAGGAAAGGTGGAAAATCTGAGAGGGAATGAGTTCATTCTAGATGTGGAGCCAGCCTGGGAATAGGGGGCATGAGGGTTGTTTTAATGTCCTATTTTCTCCCCCGTTCTGCTGACTGAAGGGGAAGTAGGAGGGTGAGAAGCTGGGTGGAGGCTTGGCTGGTAGTCAAGGCTAATCCCCCACACAGATTAATCTCCTGCCTTCTTTTAATAATACTTTCTTACCTTTAGTACCTGGAGCAGAATTTGATGTCCTGGAAATTATTATTACCTCTCCATCAGTTTGTCATGACCGTATGTGGAAATCCAGTTTGAATCCTGAACAGCAAGGGAAGAGGTTACTGAGACTTTTTTCCATGGAATTGTAGGGTGGCTGAGGTTGGAAGGGGCCTCTGGAGGTCATCTGGTCCAACATCTCTGCTCAAGCATCATCCCCTAGAGCTGCTTGCCCAGAACTGTATGCAGAGAGCTTTTGAATATCTCCAAGTATGAGGAGATGCCACAGCCACATTAGGCAGCCTGCTTGATCACTCTCACAGGAGAATTTTTTCCTGATGTTGAGGCAGTGCCTCCTGTGCCTGTTGCCTCTGGTCCTGTCTCTGGTCACCACAGAAAAGAGTCTGGTTTATATTCTGTAAACCCTCCCTTCAGGCATTCGTATTCATTGATGAGATTCCTTGCTGAGGCTCATCTTCTCCTGGCTGAACAAGCAAAGCTCTGTGCTTTTCCTCACAGAAGAGATGATCCAGTCCCTTTGTCATTTTTGCAACCCTTAGCTAGAGTTTCCATTATACCTCTCACGTGAAGGGCAGCCCGTGACTGGACACAGTATCTCAGGTCTTGTCAGAGACTGAAATAGTTCATGCCTCAAACATTTATATAAAGTTTTGCTCATTTTAACAAAAGCTGTATAAAGAAGCTACAACCAAAGAAGCCTCCCTGAAGATACCTGACTGGGACTTTGGACTGATAGCCAAACTGCTGAGATTAGATAATGGGAAAACCCATTGTTCAACCACCTGGAAAGAATGTGATCCAACCCCAGCAGCCATGCCCTCATCTCTGGCTTGCTTTGGGTCAGGGGGGCCATAGCCCACAGACCCATTCACTGGGAGCAGCTTTGCACAGATTTCCCCCCCAGCCAAGGTGGGGGAAGGAGGTTTTGGTATGTTGTAACCCAGGGGCAGTGAACCCATCCTTTCTTACACAAACTGGCTATGGAACCCCCCAGCCCTGGGAAGGCCACATCCATGGGACATTCACCTGGGAGGCAGCTGAGGGGGGACCTTCATCTATCAAAGGCCCCCCAAGGTGCCCCCAGAGTCTCTCCTGAGGCCTTGCAGGACAGGGCTGCACGGGATGCAACAAACCCAGAGTCTGCTCTAAGAGACAATGGCAAACTCCCCCCCTGTCCAGGGAAGTGCCTGGGTTTTCCTACCTGGCCTGAGCCTATATTAACCCATCTGCTTCTGTGCTTTGACCTTCATCACCAAGAAGAGCAGCTGGAGAGGATCAACAGAGCATTGTTGGGATCCATGGAGTGGTGATATTTTCCTTATTCTGTCCCTGTTTCTCTCTTTCTGTCCCCTCCCACCTTTTTTTTTCTCTCTCTCTCTTTCTCTCTCCCTTTCTTTCTCTTTTTTTCTCTTTCTCTCTCTCTCTCATATTTGCTATCAAATAAACCCCATACTATTGTCACTGGCATATGGTCTCATATGCACCTTAATTTGGGCAGGGGCCCAAATTAAGTACCTCAGTAATCGGATCTTGACAGGTGTTGCCTCACCTGTGCTGAGTGGAGTGGAAGGATCACCTCTAAGGACCTGCTGGTAGCACTCCTCCTAATGCCCCTCAGATGCCACCAGCCTTCTTTGCCACAAGGGCACACTGCATTAAGGTGTTCATTAAGGTGTCCACCATGCCCTCCAGAGTCTTTTCTGCAAGGTGGTTTTCCTGTTGGTACCTGGGATTGTTTCTTCCCATCTGGAGGATTTTGTATCTCTCTTTGTTCTTGATGTGGTGAGCACTGTCAGCTCATTTCTCCAGGCTGTCTAGATCCTTCTGGATGGCGGCACAAACCTTTGGCACTTTTTAATGGAAAGAAAGAGGATCAAAGCTGTTGGAGCATTCAAAGTGGGCAGTTTTCACTGGAGAGGGAGCTCTCCCCTAGCCACAGACGGCACTAATCCCATTTGAAGTTCAGTTAGGTAAGGTTTAGAAAGTTTTGTTACGAATTTATTTTGCCTTTGGAGTAATGTAGTAGTTTTTGTTCATGCTGGCTATCAAAACAATAAAATCTTAATCTGGCAAAGGGTCTATATCACAATTTGCCCAATTGAGTCAGGGATCTTAAATGAGAAACTCAAGTCTTAACATTACAGAAATGCAGCCAGGAAAAATGTAGACCTGAGAACCACACCCAATGTGAATTGCATACTAAGTATGCTGAAACATAAGTCACCTTGTCTTCTAGCATAAACTGGCAACTTTAGTTAAAGACAAATAAAACCAATGTATTTGTGTTTTATGTTGTAAGAATTGTTTGCATATGGAAAACTGCAAAGGGAATATTGACATGGCAACAAATTAACGTTTTGGCACCAGCTTGGTGAAGACAATTTCCATAATTAATCATATAATTCTTAAATTAACACATTTGGTAGACAAATTAAAATGAAAAACTATGCAAAATAAGGTGGTCTTAAAGAGTTTTTCTATCATTAGTGCTCCTGGATATTGTGAATTCTTTCTGCTAGAACATGGTAAGGTAAAATAAGGAACCAGACCTAGACACTGAGCAGTAAATTAGGTTCTTGATTCCTGCAGTGTTTGCAATAACTTCATTCTGTGCTGTCAGTGACAAATCCGTCTGTTGTAATCCGTGTTGCGTGAGCCCTGTCAAGCCCCATTGTAGTTGGAGCACAGCCGAGGAAGAGTCTCCTAATCTGAAGGAGCATCCTAGGTCTTGTAGGTAAATCTGCACAGCTAAAGCAGCTACAGGGTGGTGACAGACTGGATGTGGAGGCAGCTCTGAGAGGCTGAACAGTGTAGAGGTGACTTGATCCAATCAAGGTCCTTGTTTAGGAAATTGAATGCTGCCTTAGAGGGGTGGAATGCTTGCAGGATGGACAAGGACTGTGTAGTAGATAACTCCACTGACAAAGGTAAATTAGAATCCTACATAGTCATGGTTTGTGCTGATTTTGTTTTCAGAGGCAATCTGGAGGTAGTTTAGCTTAGCTCTTTGTTGATGTCAACAGGATGCTTGCAATGAATAGTTATTTCAGCTTTAACATATGTAGACTGGAGTTTCATGTAGTGAGTTAGAAATATGTGGAAGAAACATGATAATCTACAGTGGTGAAAGTAGTATCATAGATCTTTACATTAGGAGTGATATTTCTGGCCTTACAAGCCAAATTCAGAAATGATCTGCTGGAGTTTAAGTGGGGGAATTTATATCTTCATAATATTTTCTAGTATATGATCTGTATCTCTTAGATGAGGTATATTACAACCTTGTTTTATACTATTTTTTATATTGGATCACTGCTTGCACTTGAGTTTTAGAATTTACTTCTTCAGAGTCTAGCAGAATGGTGTAAGACAATCAAAGCAAATAGCATTAATTTAAAAGAACGGTCCTTGAGTCTCTTGTACTCTCCTTTAGCATGGGAACATATAAACCAGCAGAGATAACTTTTTTGTTATATGTAGTGGTCCAAATTAAAAAGGTCAGGTTTAAAGGTTGCAGTGTAAATGAATCACATTCTGTAGGAGTAGAGAAGAAATAAAAGTAATAGTAGCTCAGTCTCCCTTGCACCCATTTACATTCAGCTCTCTTTTAAGCTTGGTGAAGCTGGTTTTAATGAACCATGCACTCTGGTTTTAAAACACTAATGTAAGCTCTTCCAGGTTTGATTAGCAGAGCCAGCAAGGTATTTATTTTTAAATTGGGTGTTCTGTGTAAGAAAGCTTTCTGCCAAAGTGTATCTTAAAGTCCTACTTAAGATGGAGATCTAAAGAAGATGCCAAAGGAAAAGATGAAATAAGATTGTCAGCTAAATTTTACTTGAAGAGATTATATAATGAAGACTGTAATATTACATTCCAGTGGAGTCCTACTCTAAAGACTTACTAAAAAAACATAAAACGCTAAAACATTTATTAGGCTCCATTATGCACATCTGAAACCATTCTGTGGAGCTCTTTATTTAGCCACAGTTTTTAAATGAGTAAGATCGAACAGATGCATTAACTCCCCTGTCCACTTCCCAAGCCTTTATTCTACCATTAGGTTTGCTAAACAGAAGTCTTCTGTGCTTATTCTACAAGCCTCCTCTCAGAGGATGGATTCAGAGTTGGATATGGGCACCTCTCAGTCTGCACAAGATCTTAGACAGCAACAGCAGTGCCAGCATGATACACATGGGCTGTCCCCATGTTTTGTCTTGGGCACTGTTGGTTCATCACAGGCTGTTTGCTCTGAGTCATTGTAGAGTTTAGGAAATGGATGACTTTTTAAAACTAATTTGAAATTTAATGGCCACCATGACAGGGATTAAACTACGGCAACCAGTATATTCTTGAGTATCCGAAGGATCATATTTAGGCAAGGATTCAGTGTTTTGACAGAAGATGAATTTTCTCCCACACCCAGACAATTGCATCTCACAGTTTAAGTCACAATTTTGCCCTTGTTTTAATTATGATAAAGAATTTTCTTGTTGGTTCTTTTATGAAGATCACTATGTCCGATTAAGTTTAAAAATTCCTTAACAGTTTATAATTTGTAGCCATCTGTCAGTGGCCTGGTAATGCATAATGACTATTTTTTTATTCTCAGGCATTAATAAATTACTCTGAAGTACCTTTCTTCTAAGCCATATAAGTCATTATAATTTACCCTACATCCATTATGCTTTAATTACCTTATCATCTGTGCAGATTATGGCTCAGTATTAAAAATAAAAGGGAGATTCACAATGTTTGTCAGAAGCAAGTGCCCTTTTTGCATTTTCACCTGCTGTTTATGTTTGCTCCAAATTAGGCTGAGGTTCATAATTGGAAAAATGAAAGAGGTTGTGTGGACTGAAAATCAATTTGGTGCACAGAAACACATGGCACAAGGAATGCTTTCTTATGAGACATTTTTGGGTTTTGCCTTTCTGTGTACCTGTAATTATTTATACTAATTATAACTAAAATATCGCTCCCTTACATGCACAGGAGGCTGGCAATTAGACATGACCCCCAAACCCAGAAATTTGTAAGAAGCAAGTTAGAATTAGAATGCTGCATCCAGGTCTGCATTTGTCCTGAAACAAAGGCAGTATTTTCTCTCCGCTGTGCAGAAGCACAGTTTTAATTTAGAACAAAGGAATTGGCTCTTCTAGTTATGTGCTGTCCAGTTATATCGACATGTTATAACCCCTTTTGGGTTGAATTTAAGCCAGATCCTTAGCTGGATAAATGGTCTTGTCTCTGAATCCGACTGTGCTATGCTCACGTACCAGCTGAAGGTCTTGATGAATTGTGAGCAATTGAAATGATCTGATTACCTAAAATGCAGGGTGATGGCCCTTCTGTGGTATGGGACAGAGACTCCTGTAGGTTGGGAGCCCTTCTCTCTCACTTCTGGGTGGCAGGCTTCCCTGTTTTCTTGTTCCCTTGTTCCCACTCTTTTCTGAGGAAGGCATCTCACCTTGAAGATTTAGGCTGTGTGCCTATTTGGTCAGAGTCAAGACCAACAGCATTTTTGTGCAAGGTCCTAGCAAATTTCCTGCCATGTAATTTTGAATCATGCATATGTTCTAAAGGCTTTAAAGACCTAGAAATAAAATAATGCACTTCTGAGACAATATTAGTATGGGAGGTAACATAAAATCTGTTCGTTAACTGGAGGCCTCTAGGGCCAGATATGGAGAAGTGCCTGCCACACGTAGGGTAAATACAGTTTTATAAGTTTAGCAAATTAGTGTAATTGACAAGAATTCCCAATTATGAGCACAAGTAATGAAGTAATTCCTCTCCCTTTGTTCCACCTCTTCTGTAGCCCTGCCGTTTCTTGCTGCTAGCTGTACTGGCTGTACTTTGTTTATGAGAAAGTATCTTGAGAAGCTGGTTCCCAGAGGAACCAAGATAGCACAGGAGCCTTTGGAATGTGTTTTGTCTTTCTGCCTATCCAGCTAGGAAAGGTCCTGGAGTTAGCTAGGAGCTATATAGCTATACAACAGTAGTCTACAAAGCTATGAATACATATGAAGGAAATATAAAAGCAAAAATCATTTTGGTATCACTACCGAGATACAAAGAAGAATCTGCAGAGGGATATTCTTTACTACGTTATTTAGAAAACTAAGGCAATCAAAGTAACTAAAGTAACACAGATCAAACTTTTTTTTTTCCCCTTTGGACAGTGGCAGACAGTACCAAAATTATGGTGTCATTCAGGGTAATGCTTTATTTGTGTGGCTTCATCAGTGGTTTTCACTCAACTTTAGCTGATGGGGTAGAGATGTGAAAGAAATATGGTAATGTCAAGAAGTTAAACTATTCCCTTCAACATATGGAAACAGCCTTTGACCTCCCAAGCCCTACACTGGAGAGGACAGAGAGGTGTTAATTTTAAAATCTTGCCTTTTCCACACACTGTTCACTTCATGCTGTGACAGTTCACTTCATGCTTTGCAGTACGTGCCCACTGTGTCGTTGCTCAGCACTTTGTCATGTCTTTACCGTTCTAGTCCTGTGTGTTTTCACCACTGGTTTATTGTTTTTTATTTTTTCTGTCACATGAGTTCTTGTGGATCTCATGGGCTGGATGTATCTTGATAGAAATGGGAGACAGGAAGGCTACAGTCATATTGATTTAGACAGATACCTTGTCAAACAAGGATACGGGGCCCATCGTCTGTGGCAAGGGACTGAGGCAGGCCTGTGACAAGAAGCTATTGGCACCAGTTTTGATTACCAATAGAATATCTTGGAGAAGAGTAGGATAGCTTGTAGAGTTTGTGAGAAATCCTGGAGATGTTCATAGTGGCATATTGCTGATAACATTCTTGGCTACAATGAAGTGCTTACAAATATATTTGTAAGTACTACAAGGGCTGAGGACCATGTTATATGGATGAAACAGTTCTATGACTCTAATGATTAGAAAAGCTTCATAGTCAAAAGAAATCACACTTGATATATCAGACTACCTAGAATGCTTCCCATTGTCAGGTAAAATTGAATTTTTCTTGTAAAGCTATATGGTGAGAAGTACGTGTGATAGGCCAGTACCTGGAGTTATGCACTAACTTCAGACCTGCTGTACTACTAAGTGTCTTAGTTCTTCAATTACAAAAAAACCCCAAATGTATTTGCATAATTAAAGATTGACGTTTTTACATACTATGGTAATGAGACATAAATATTCTTAGAATCAGATATTCTCACCCCACTATTCAAGGTTATATGTATAGAGTAACCTTCAGAAGAATAGTAAAGGCAGATCCAAACTGGCACTGCTAGGGCCAGCTGGGATTTAGAAACCCTATATCTTTTTTTGCACAATGCACATCCAAGCTGAGACTGCCTGTTGGTTTGGATAAAGTGTCAGATGGCTTATTCTATCTTCACCTCTTGGTTGGATGTCCACATTATATTAAAATTGTACCATATAAAATGACAGCCCTTTTCTTCCTTGGTGCAGAGATCTTTGCATCACCCTTCACAGATGAAAGCAAGTGAAATGGGTTTTTTATGTTTGTGCATTGAGTAGTGTTCGTCTGACCTGGATTACAAGGGAATAGATTCCAATATCTTTTAAAATGAAGAAAGGTTTCCTGAAAGATGCTTCAAATTTTATCCCATCATATGCATCTGACTTTATTCAAAATAGTTTTGAGGTATTAATGCAGCATGAGGATATGGGTGATATTGAATATTAAAAAACAGGTTTATATTTTTCCTTGGATTATACATATGGATTATCTGTATTGGATATTGGATCTTGCAGGTACACATTAGGTAAGGGACCTGTTACTAAGTGCCTGTTACTAAGAAAGTAGACTTTAAGGTGTACTGTAATAAACAGACCCAAAAAATGCTGTAAGAGACTGAGTAATGAACTGAAGAACAGTAAATAAATGGTCTTTTTAGTTTGCAGTCCTTTGGTGTTGCATCTTATATTTGTTTGCACAGTTTCTCACACTTTGCATCTGTTGGCAGTATCATGAACATATAATTAATATGAATTACAATTCATTATACTCTATGATAGTCCATTTCCTGAGGACAAATGAGTAAAATGAGAAGATAAGTTTATGACTAGTTGCTTGGCAAGATTAAATAAATTAATTATAAAGAATGGAAACATAACTTTTGTGAGCCTGACTTACACATAGCTCTGTCTCTTCCTACAAAGATAAATAACCAAAATCCCCTCCAAAAAATTTCCTTTTAAAATCTTTACCAGTATCAAGAATTTGCCTCAGCAATGACTTTGTGAGACTGAGTGTCCTAAACACTTTTGAAAACAGTATGCTGGCGATAATAAATGAGTGACTCAGTACTTTGGCACACTCCTGAAAATGTGAACAGTTGGGACCCCAGCTATCAGCAACAGATGGGGAGTGCTCAAGCTTTGAATGTTCAGTAGGAGACCACAGTAACTCTGTAAACATGCCAAGGAAAACATAAAGTTGTAAGAAATAATTATTAGAGTTGTGGTCTTCTAGGCTCTTTAATCCTTTAACTTGGTGTTCAAACCTTTCCTTCACACCTGATTATTGGGCCTTCATGATCTTTTCTTATGAAAAGCAGTGGCAAAACTCACACCAGAATGAGAAGTACCTGTCAATTTCCTACATCCTTTAAAAATGTCAACTTATGTTGTCTCGTTTGGAGATTGGCTGAGGATGCCTCATGTGGAAGTTGCAAAGTGTACAGACAGCTTATTATTGACATTATTAAAATAATTTTACACAGCTGGCAATACTTTTATCACAACACAGTTTATGAATGTCACCAGCAGCTTCATTTCTATTTTGCCCATTTCTACCAAGCTGTGTGCTGAACATCCCATCTCTCTATTGGGCCACAGGAACAGGTAACCATGTGGAAAGGACTGCAGATATTTTGATGCTGTAGTGACATTCAGCTTCCTATCACCATGCCAACCTAAGAGACTGAATGCTTGGGCCATTATCCAGGGATGATCGAGGCACGTTTGACAGCCAGCCAGGTAGGGACCATACTGTGCTCATGCTAGTGACTTGGAGAAAGCATTGGTCAGGGAGGAGAGGCAGAGATGACGCTTCTGACACCTTCTGGTCAAGGCTTGTGATTTGATGTTGCATGTGGCTGCAATACTGAATCCTTATTTTCTCTTAGATAATCATTTTGCAGCACCCAGGGCAGGATTTATGGGCACTCCTGTGTTTTCTGTGTGTAGACTATGCCCTTGAGCCATCAGCCACTGAATCAAACATTTCAAGGCTTCATTAGCCCTGGAGGTGTAACTACAAGTCTAACTTGTTCAAAACATTAACAGCTTTGACAGGTGCAGCTCACTCATGAAGTAGAACCTTGCAGTGCTGCTTATGTTAGGGCTGCCCATGATGTTTGGTGGTTTCCAGATTATTGCAAAATACCAGTTCCACTTACAGAACACACACTGTGTGTGAGTAGTCAACTGGAGATAAAAAAGGCAGAATTCAGCCCAGATTATTGGAAACCTAATCAGTACAGCTAACAAAGTTTAAAATGCAATTTATCTAACAAAATACAGATGTCTAAGTGATTTGAACTCTTCCTAAGTCACCACTGACTCTACTGGATAGATCTTCTTTGACCATAGTAGGAACTTGTACACCTCATATACTTGTAGACACTGTTGTGTACACATCTAAAGGCAGGTGTTTTAGTCTGAAGTCTAATCACACTTTGCCTTTCTGAGTCATATTCTGACACTGATGCTCTCAATACAGAGAGTAAAACAGAGATTAACCTTTACCAAAACAATAAGGGCTTTTAAACTAGAACTATTTTTTCTAAGCTTATTTTTCAGTTTCAGGTTTAGAATATTATGTGTCCTGTGAAATTCCATGTTTTGTAAAGACACCTCCTTTAGTGGGCACCATGAGAAGACCAAGAAAAATTAGTATTTCTGACTAATTGTTAAACTCTCAGTGTTTGTATTCTTTAACTTAAATTGGAAAATTCTGAATATAAGCTTAACTATTAGGGCAAGCCATCATTAATTTCAACTTTTGAAATTAACAGCAACAGTAAACCTGCATTTGAGAAGCATATATGTATGCATAGCTAAATCTCTGTCTATATATAATTAGGCATATCTTCCTAATAACTAATAATTGTTGTTTTCCTGAGTGGTATTTTGAAAAAATATATTTGACTTGTCCCAATATAGGGAACAATAACTTCTCTATGGGCCTCATCGGTTTGTTGGTTAAGTGCTCCAAATGTCAGGAATCTGTATGGGCTCAGGTCCAAAATCCACCATAACACACTGCAGTGAGCATTCTGTGGGCATCCAACATGCCTGTCCCAAAAGCCTGGGACTCACTGGCCAGTGCTCACTGAGTGTGGCTTAGCTGAGCAGGGAGTTCTGGATATTGTATTCCCCTTCTGATGGGCAGAGGGAGCACACAAGCTCTGTCTGCCTCCCTGGCAGCTTGGTCCCTCCCTGCAGAGACACGCGCAGAGAGATGAAATGGTTTTTCCCTTGAAGAGCATGTGATAGATAGTCACGACAGCAGTCAAAGGAAGAAAGGTATTTTTAACTTTTGCTCAGGCACACAGCTTAAGCAATCTTGTGCAAGATAACGAAGAAAATCTGTGGTGGAACAGGAAAATGACTTTTGATACCCTGAGTCACAGCTCAAGGCCTTGCCATGAATATGCTTTCCCTTCAGGGAAGGCTTCCTCTTTTTCCATAAGAATACTTGTCCTGTAAAAGTAGGATGATGTCAGTTCTCTGCTGCTTTTTAATATTCCTGCTATTATGCTACTGCTGGTCAGACAAAGAATATCAAATAAATAAAACCACCTCCACATGTCAGTAATGTACTCTTTTATTAATCATATTGTAGGTAATTATTTAAAATGAAATCTGAGGTGGTGCATTTTTATAGCTTTTCAAGTGTGTGAAAAAAATTATTAATTCCAGCATAGAAAATAAGTTAGGTAAAGGATAAAAATTATCTGAAATCTATGTATTCCACAAGGAATGAGAAAAATAAGCAAGAACCTTGCCAGTCTGTTAATGAGGCTGTGGGAGGTAAAAAATATCAATAAAGAGTCCAAAAGAGCTGACCTAAGCAATGATCTAATGAGCTCCTATTTCATAGCATGAGATTTTTTTTCCTTTAAAGGGACATAGTCAAATAAATAATCTTAGGCACAATCTTGTTTTAAGGTCATTCTGATTTTGTGGAAATGTCCCTAGTTATGCAAGAAGTTATTTTGTTCCTAAAATATTTCACTTAAGGAGAAATTTGATAAGATAGTAACTGCTTATAGGCTGTTATGTCCTTATTTCCCCCCAGTGTTTGTGCAGGAGCCAAGAAGTCTTTCCATATGCTTTTTTCCCCCCTCAATTAATCTTGTTAATTTCCTTATGATGAAACCAAATCAATTGCTTGTAATCAACTGGGAATTAAATGCAATTCAAATTTTAGTAATTTAAGTGGGCCATAGATCTCTTTCTGAAGAGTCTCTTTTGACTAATAAAGAAAGAGAGGGGTGTTTCATCCAGATCCAGTTAGGTCCCCAAACTTTCTTGTTTCAGAAAAATATTTATAAGATTATACTTTGATTTTCCCTTGTTTAGGGATTGCTCCTGTGACATCTACCTAATGCCTTGAGCAGAAGTTCCACTTCTTTTCCCCTAATCCCTTCCTCTCCCTCTCTCCTTCTCTCTCTTTCCTTTCTCACCCTCTTTTGTTTAACCAGTGCTTCCAAAGACCAGAATCCTATTTTGCAACAAAGGAAGGGCACAAAAAAAAAAAAAAAAAAAAAAAAATTACCTAGAGAAAATATTGTTTCCATTTCAGTTCTGGCCCCTACTGCATAAACAGCTGTGATTATTCCTGAAAGAAGCTGTCAGCAGTTCCATATGCAGCTCTGTCTGCTTCCACTGCCACTGCGTCATGAAAATCGGTCAGATGCTGCTTGCACACTGCCCAGTCCTCAGCATAAATGGACAGCAAAAGTGGCTCAGCCTCTCTTGGGGAAGGTCAGCCCCATGCTGAAAAGGAAGGAAGCAAGGAAGAACTTCTTGTGCTACCAGAAGTGAGAGGTTTCTGGAAAGGAAGTAAGAAGCAAGAGCCTGGTAGGAGCTCTGTCGTAGCTGAAGGAGGAACAGTGCAAATGCAGTTACTAGATTTGTGGCAAGGTAGAATGGAAATGATCTGAACCTTTCTTGGTCTCAGTAATAGTCCTACCCTGCAGGCCCAAAGGTGCTCCCAGAGGTGCTCAGAGTCCAGAGGGATGGCTGAGACACCTTGTGAGTGGGAACATGAGTCCTGCTTAGACGAAAGGATGCAATGCACATGGCTGGTGCCCTGTTCTTTCTTCATCTGGCAGTGTTGTACCCACGGAGGCAAATAGCAGATGCAGATGGTTGCCTTGAGCTACCCTAACAGATCAGCAGAAACCTGCAGAGCTTTCCTTGCAGGAATATACAGAACATACCAACTTGCAAGTGGTGGCAAGTCAATAGGAATCCTATCACTGTCATTTGTGTGTGAAATCTTAAATTTCATGGTACCTGAAGTCACAGTTATGTGTCACATTAACCTTCCTTTGAGAAAGCAGTAAGTTTCAAAGAGTAAGAGCTGTCTTTAAATGGAAAAATCTATCTTATAGGTGGTCAGCTATTAATCTGAACAGAGTTTAAGACTTCCAGACTTGTTGATTCATATATCAAAAGCAAGGCTGCGATGTAAAGGTTTATAGCTAAAGGCAAGGTAGGTTAATTACTAACCAATGGGCTGAATCCTAAGTACTCTGCAATGTGATTTAAGATTTAAGTTTTATATAATGGTGATTAATTAATGCACAATGTGGATTAAGACCAGGTAAAGGAGGGAAAGATGCTGGTGGAAAAATAAAGATGATAAATTACTGTGGCTATATAGAAACATTCTGTTCTGTTTTTCTGAAGTGCCCAATAAGTCCCTGAGAACCAGGGACATTTTGTAAATAAGCACCATTATTTCTACTGCCATTTGATGCATATGGCATACTTTCCAAGGTGTTTCAAAATAAGTCTCAGCCTATAAACATGAATTGTCTCCCTCAACCAGCTTTTAATTATAATAGATTTCTAACTGCAGCCTGTTAGCTTCTATATATGTCTTTAGATTTCAAGGTCTTACAGAACTATGTTACATTTGCCCCATATTCTGCACAATGATCTCTAGATAAAATTAAGGGTATTCTTAGAGAAAATAAATCCTCATTTTAGGGCCAAGAAGGGATTTTACTGCTGGTAATGTCTTTCAAATAACTTTATTTTTCTCCATGAGCTTTCAACAAAAAATGTCCTTCCTCTGCTCAGATAAGGCTAAAGGAAATACAAAATGGCTGTAAAATCTGACATTTAGTATTCAACTTTACCAGAATAATTGATTCACGATATAGATTCCCTTCCCTTCCCTTCCCTTCCCTTCCCTTCCCTTCCCTTCCCTTCCC
>VZTR01016436.1:139013-161135 GCA_013400775.1 Chaetops frenatus | reverse complement strand
GTGAGACAAGAGAGACTCTTCTTCCAATTGGACTGATGAAAGCCTATTTCAAGAGTGGTAAATTGACCAAGAATTTTTCTAAGTTTGTTTCTCTGTGTTGTTGATGAGAAAGATAGTGGTAAAGGAAGATAAATGAGGTGGGAGAAAGGAACCATCTTAGGTGGGGGCCTGGGGGGGGGAGGGAAGAAAAAACCACCTAGGGGTTGATTTTGATTTTGTTGTTTTTTGTTAATAAACTATTTTTATCTTGGAAGTTTAGGCCTGTTTTGCATTTCTCTTAATCCTTATTCTCATGAAACCACTACACTGCACTCTCGCCTGGTGTGAGCAGGCAAGCAGGTGAATGTGAAACCGCTACAGTCATAGCCCATTTGTTTCCTTCTCTAAGTATTCTCTCCTGGTGGGCTTTGGTCATGATGCTTCTGTCTGTGATTAAAGCTTTCAGCTGTGCCTGAGTGGCTGGAACCGTCTGGGCTGGGGTCAGAAGGCTGCCTAAAACCATTCTATGCTGTTTACTGAATGTCCCCTGTGGTAGTTCAATGTATTTGGCATCAGTATTCAGGAACTTCTCATTGATACAGGGCACTGTGTATTCAGTAATGCATGTTATCAGTGCTGGTCCTAGACACTTTTCACAGTGCTAAGACAAGCTCACTATCCTGATTCCTGCTTGCCCCTCTTGTTCTGAGCTCAGAGGTTTCTGAGGTTACGTCAGCATTGCACAGCAGAACTCAGTGCTGTGGTTCCACAGCTTGCACCAAAGCAGCTGGCAGAGGGGTGAAAAATAGATGTGGTAATAGTGCAGAATGTCCAAGATGACAGACTTCAGGACACCTGCAGAAGTGCATATACTGCCATGGATGCATATGAGCTCCTGCAGAGAGAGACTGCACAGCTCTGCTCAAATGGGCATAGTCTAAAAGGTCTGCTCTCAGCCTGTGAAGACCAGCTTATTAGTACCCTTCCTCAGGTACAAGTGAACTCAGTAACCCATCTGTTCAGGGGATGATTTCTTAGAGGTCGCTCTGACCAAAATCTGTTAGAAACAAGAAATCACCTTTATATCAACTGCTTTAATGCTGTCAGTTTTCCAGAAAAAGTACATGGCATGTGTATTTTTCTCAACAACACAACTTTCAAAATCTGGCAATCTGGGAGTCCCTGTATCCTTTCTACCTCTTCAGAGAAATCAAGGGAGTAGAAGCTTCAACCTTGACCAACATTACTTTTGTCACCCTGTGCACTGGTGGCTGGTACTAAATTCTGGGATAGCAGGAATGGGATAGGAACTGCTGTGGAGCCAACGACTGCTGCTTGCAGGCAGCTCAGCTGTGTCAAGGCTGGCTGGTGCCTGCATGTTTATGTTGCTTCTGGGATTGGTTCACTGCTTTTATCATTGAGATTGATGCTGTACTGTGGGATAGCTTCTGTTCTCTTACTTAAAAACAGCTTGTGTGACATAATGTCTATGGTCATTTTACCTAGCAGTTACCAGTTTTTAAAGGGTGGCAGCTGTCATCTCATGCTAGCTAAAATGGTTTATTTCAGAGTTAACTGCATTTCTGGTCAGATTTGGAGAGATGAGGGAATTGAATGTCCTTCCCTTTTCTGGTCCTCTATTTTCTTTCCCCCTTGCTATGCTAAGTGCCAATACAGTGCCCTTCTCTTTGCCAGTCTAAATCTGCTGCAGCCTTGCTATGTGTGTTGGTCTGACACTCTCTAGCTCTTTGGGCTGTGTCAGTGCCAAGAACTGTCATCTCTGCCTGTTGCATACACTGTGTTTGTTTCTCACAAGTCTTTAAGATAAATAAATGAAGGAATTTGTGTAGGTGTTTTGTTGGTTTTTTTATTTGGTTGTTGGGGTTTTTTTTAACTCAGCTGTCACCTCCTTGTTAGAAATGTTCTGTTCTTGGTCTTGAGGGAGCTCTTAAATCCAGATAGGGTGGGTGGGTGGCCCAGATGGTGCCTCAGCTGAAGAAGGAGGTCTTGAATAGAGTGGAATATAATACTCAGCAATGTACAGACCACTGCTGCGACTCTCAGGCATTAAGGGTACAATGCATTTGCCACCTCAGAACAAATTAGTAAATGAACACAATTGCTGAGGAGAGGGCAGAGAGTGCATAATTGCCATCAACTGTGTTACCAGGATGTGCTTCAGATAACAGTTTTCAAAAGACATATGAGAAAACGACCTCCTTTAAAAAGATATGAGAAAAAAGCCAAAACCAGGCTTGTGCCCATTTCTGGTGGTTATTCAAGTGGAAATGCAAAGATCCTTCAGTGCTTTCCGAAGAGAAAGAAAATACAGCTTTTCTGGTCTGTACTCCATCAGCCAATAAAAGTGACTTTTAAGTTAAAAACTTCATGTGAGTTACTGCCAGAGCTACAGTAGCTATTGCAGTTGCCAAAAAAGGCATTTAAAATGCTGGTGTCTTACTTATTCCTATGAATCCCCCTGAGATGAAGACAGCAGTCCACATAACCCAGGTCTTTATTGGAAATTACATTTATAGATACACAGTTTTATGTAGTAATTCTGTTTTGCTCCCACCGTGACACTCAACCTCTCCTTGTCATATCAGTCTCCTGTAGGAGTAGATAGAGATGTTTCTCTGCTGCCTTCTGTACTCAGGGAAATGTTGTATCTATTACCAGAGCTTCTGATAACCGAAAAACCAAACTGAAAGGAATTCTTCCGTCCAAAGAAATGACAGTGGTATCTCAATAGCTTAAAATGGTCAAACTGAATTTTCATGAAATATAACTTTTATTTTACTGTTAATCCATTTCCTAAGCTTTCTAAGCTTTCATTAATTAAGTAACATTTATCTAAAAGCCTGGTAAGAAATATTTAATACATTGTGAAACAGGTAGATAGAGACGCATGTCTCTTTTGCACTCTGGGTTTAAAACTGAGGGACACAATTAAATGCTGTTGTATTTTTACATTACTTTCAGATCATAATGGGTAACATTTTCATTGGCCTATATACAAATACCATAATACTTGCACAGGAGCACATGTGAGCAGAGCAAGTACAGCTCTGTGCACCTTTCACCCCTCTAACTGTTAATTTGCCAATGAAATCATCTTCAGTGAAAATGAGGAAGGTATTCTCGGCAGACCTGAATGAAAGCTTTGCTACATAGTCTAAAATTTTCTCCATTTTCATTTGAAAACTGGTAGTGTCAAGAACTGTAAATTCAGGTTTGTAAATGTTTATTTATTCCTGGATTTATGCAGCAGGTAACACTTGATGCAGTTTCCAAAGGAGCTGCTTACAGTGCTGTTATGTGGTACATGAAAATCCTGTGGGCTGGTTTATGAGGAAGGCTGCATTGTCAGCTGTGGGCAGGATTCCTGACTGGGCTCCAAGAGTTTTCACCCTGCACTTGCAGCACTCAACACACTCAGCAGCCCCTCTAGCCTTGCATCATGTCAGCTGTCATCAGCTGGGACACTGACACCAGGGAAAGCTGGGGGGTGAGCTTGGAGGTAACAGGGAAAATTGAGACTGAGCTGGGAGACTGCATTGGGAAACCTAGTGGACCTGGAGTAAAAAATGAGAAATGTGAGGGAAAATGTTACTTCCGGTGGAACCAGCTCGTGAAGGAAGAGCTAATTGGCTTCTCCTATATTGTTGAACAAGCTAGTGGCAAGGCTACCTGGACCAAAAGAAATTATGTCAGAGGCAGTTCTAATAATTTATGGGCATGAAGTATGGATGAAGAGCTCCTGGGATCAATGCCTATTTTATTTACTAGTACAGCCAAAATCTGAAATTATGCTAACTGGCTACTGCAATCAGTTGTCCACTTCAGGCTGCATGTTTCTTTTTTCCACTACATAATAGTTTTCCTCTTGACCTATATGGCAAAAAAAAGCTTAATCAGGAAAGATAAAAAAATATGTTAGAAGAATATTTTCAAGGCTGCAAAATCAAGCTTTCAAAAATTTGGAAATATCAAAATACCTCTGATGGATATACATTAAGATAGCCTTCAACCACATAAATGCACACTGTTTTTCCCAGAACATTTTCCTCACTAAGTGCATACAGTTGATAGCCTTGGTATTTCAAGCATTGTATCTGTATTCAAGCATGTATCAAGCATGTGAAGAGCTTCTATTACAGTCCAAGCACATCAGTATTTTTTTGCTGACCATAGTGAAAATCATCTGAAGGTGTTATTTTGTTATTTTGTGCAGGGAAAATTATGAAAACTCAGAGAAAGAGGTTATATATTGTGGGAAGAAAGAGCAATCAGAGTTATACTGACTACATTCATAAGGATGTGGTAGACACTACTGTAGTCAGTGTGCTGTTCAGCTGGGTCAGACATTAGCTGCAAGCAGCAAGCCCAGCTGGATGCAGAGGTGTTCACTGGACAGTAAACCCAAAGTGGCTGCTGTTTGGTATCAGCACTGACTCACACAGGCAATGTGAGTGTGAGGCTGCATGTAGCTGTTCCTGTAGAAACATTCACAGTGCTCTGAGGGAAGCTGTCAGTGTGGGCTTGTCAGTTCAGCAGCACAGCCATGCTCTGCTTGTGCTCCCCTCTGGTTTTCCCTCCTTGTTGCTGGGGTGCTAAGAGGAAAGAGTTGTGTGGCCTGCAAAGAGTCAGGCTGTCTTGCCATAGATAGTCTGCTATGAAGAAGAGTTATAGCTGACACAAAGGTTTTTATTTGTTCATTATTTTTTCCTCTGTCAATGTTACTATTATTCCATATTTCTTAGGCTATGAACATATTTTATTAATATTCACAGAATCACAGAATCAACTAGGTTGGAAAAGAGCTTTGACATCATCAAGTCTAACCTATGGCTGAACATCAGTTTATCAATTAGACCTTGGCACTGAGTGCCACATTCATTCTCTTCTTAAACACCTCCAGGGATGGTGACTTCACCTTTTCCCCGGGCAGACTGTTCCAATACCTAGTCACCCTTTCTGTGAAGAACTTCTTCCTTATGTCCAACTTAAAACAACCCTGTTGCAGTTTAGGATGATGTCCTGTTGTCCTGTCCCTGGCTGCCTGGGAGACTGACCTCCACCTGGCTACAGCCTCCTTTCAGGCAGTTGCACAGAGGGATAAGGTCTCCCTTGAGTCTCCGTTTCTCCAGCCTGAACAACTCCAGCTCCCTCAACTACTCCTCATAGGAGTTGTGCTCCAGACTGTTCACCAACTCTGTTGCCCTTCTCTGGACTTGCTTCAGCATCTCAACATCCTTCCTAAATTGGGGGCCCAGAACTGGACACAGGACTCGAGGTGCAGCCTCACCATGGCTGAGAAGAATGACTGCTCTGGTCCTGCTGGCCACACTGTTGCTGATCCAGGCCAGGTTGCCATTGACCTTCTTGGCCACCTGGGCACACTGCTGGCTCCTGTTCAGCTGGCTGTCCATCAGCACCCCCAGGTCCCTTTCTGCCTACCTGCTGTCCAGCCACTCTGTGCCCAGCCTGTAGTGCTGCAGTTGGTTGTTGTGGCCAGAGTGCAGGACCTGGCCCTTGGTCTTGTTGAATCTCATACCATTGGATTGGGCTCATCAACCCAGCTTGTCCAGGTCCCTCTGCAGAGCCCTCCTACCCTCCAGCAGATCAACACTCTCCCTCAACTTGGTGTCCTCTGCAAATTTACTAATGGCAGACTCAGTGCCCTCACCTAGACCATCAATAAAGCCATTAAACAGGACTAAGCCCAACACTAATCCCTGGGGGACACCACTAATGACTGGCTGTCAAGCTAAAGAAGAGCCTCTATTTCTAGGACTTTTCCTCAGGGGGCTCCAAATGCCAGTTACTGATGGATAGAAGTACTGTCACCTCCTGTTTCTTAGGAGGTACCAGCATTCAAAGATCATCTGGTAAATGGGGCTTCTCTGTGACAGTATGGACATTTGTTCAAACTGCCAGTGGCTAATTCACTGGTACATGCTCTTAAGTCTATTGGATTTTGCTCACTCTTTTACCTGAGCACTGGTCTCCAATTTAATTAATTACTGACCAGTCCTAGCAGTATCTTTTACCCTATTAAATTAATCATCTGCTCTTTCTTCAAAGCTCAGCTGGCTTTCTATAGAACTAAAGAGTTACTTAATTTAATCTGAGCCCTTTTACAGTGCTTATCACAGTCAATCTCTCTACCAGACTATCTGTGAAGTTGACCTGGCTTCTCAGAAAAGGTTTCCTTTTTCCTTGTAAGTGATTTTTTGAGTGATGCCCCATTTTCAAGGAGACAGCATAATTCTCTAATGGCTCTTTAAGAAATTAACCATCTTCTTATGGAAGGGTTGAAGAAGTCTGGGCAGCAGCTTCTTTATCTGGCACACTTCCATTCCTTGTAAATGGTAGCTCTCTCCTCAAGCACTGATTCCAATACTTTGATGACTGCAGTCTTGACCTTTTTATGAACTTTTTTTCCCTCTCCTGGAAAGTGTGTTTGAAAATTGTTTCAATTTATGGTGCCTTGCTTGAATGTGCAAGGTTTTTTTCTGACAAACACAGAGGCCAATTAAGTACAGTGAGGGTCCTTTATGTGTCCTTCAGATTTGCATAAGAGACTGCAGTTTTGAAATAGAAATGGTTTTGAAGGGATATAACAGCTTAGAATTTTCAGGTACTGATTTTACTATACTTCTAACAGAATGAGAGAAATGGTCTCCTTAAAAAGCATTTAGTCCTTAGCAGCCTGTTACCATAACTAGCCTTCAGTAAGCATAGTCTTAACATAGCTCTTCTGGAGTCCTTCACAACTCTCTAAAGTTTCCTCAATGGTGATAATAAACTGAGGCAAACATTGTTTTTCAGACAGCCAATGCTTTGTGTGCAAAACTTCCTGACTTTAATAATTCATACTGAGCAACATTCAACTTCACAGTTACTGGTTTGGGTGAATAAACAATATGGAGTGGTAGCTCAGCTGGAGTAAATCAGTGTAATATTGTTTCAGTTACTAGAGTTACAGCAGTTTAGACCAGTGGAAGCTTTTGTCACACACTTTTATTTAGAATTTTTTTTTTCATTTACCCTGGCATTCTTAACTGTAGTAGATGGTAGCTTCACATATATAACTTGTTCATCCAGATAGTTCCCTTAGGAGCTATCCCCTAACTAGTCTCCTTTGAATGTAGGGAGGTATGGTATTAATTTTACAGATGATCAACTAAGGTACAGAGTGATACTTTTTAAAGACATTGACATTTCTAAAATGTCCACTGTCTTGATGCTGTAAAAAAATTTGCATAACAGTATTGCAGAACCATAGGAATATAGTTTGGAAATGACCTCTGAAAGCCTGGAGTTAATAGTCCTATCTGAAACAGGACCTGTACCAGAACAGGTTAGCCATAGGTTTGTCCAGTCACGTCCTGAAAACCTGCAAGCACAGAGTCCATAACCTCTCCAGACAGCAGGAGTCAACACTGAATTGACCTTCTCATGATTCCCCCCCACCACAATTATTTAATTTAAACTTCTTAACCACAACTTGTGGTGGTTGCCAAACCTTATATCACTTTAGCTCCACAACCCTGTAATGGTTTCAAGAAGTCACAGGCAGGTAGTTAAATCCCCTCTTGCCCACTTTTCTGTTGGATTAAACCAGCCCAACTCCTTCCACTTGTCCTTGCAGGCCATGTGCTCTCAACCTTGGAGTATCTCAGTAGTCCTATACTGGACCCTCTCTACTTTCTTAATATTGGATTTATCCATTATATTCTGCCCTTCTCTACCCTAATGTATTTAAAAATTAATTCCAAATACAAATACTGAGTAATTTTCTCAAAGCCAACCAAGATAATTATTAGTAATATTTTCCAAGGAATTTAGGAGCCAAAAGAGATAGATACAATATTAGAGATATTTTCAAAATTACCCAGACATCCCTCAGCTTCTGTAAGCATCTAGTATAATCCTGGCCTGCTTCCTACTGACTCTCAGGCAGACTTTCACTTATTGGCCCCAGAGTAACTGGGGCATATGAAACAAAAAGTGGGTGGATATAGATTAAAATCAAGATCAGGGGGTTGTTTGTGGATCAAGAATAGATATAAAGGTTGGTTTGGAATGGTTTACAATGATTGATGACCTGCCAAGTATTGGATTCTTATTGAATCCACCAGAGATTCACTTAACTATGCTTGCAACTATTGTTTCAGTGTGGATATTTGCTGGTTTGCACACAGGTTTTTAACATTCTGCATCCTTATCCCTGTAAATATCCCCAGAAATAAAACAGAGGTAGTGTATGATCTTTGGATATTGTTCAATCTCTAGAATGAAGTGACTAAGGGTATTAACATTGTTTAATTTATTTATATTGCCATTGCCTCTGGGAGCTGTAATCATTAACCAGAGGATCCACTTCAACTCCACGCACTGTTTAAATACAGAACAAAGAAATAATCCCTTGTCCAGCCTATATTCAGTGTAAGCATGAGGAAATAGGAAGCAGATGGGTATAAATACAAAAGCAGTAAGATGACATTGGTCAGAAGGATAAGTGGGGCTGTCAGGGTAGCAGAGGATACTATGAATTTTTGTAGGCATCACAGTATTGGATAAGGAGTGGAGCTCTCCTTTGTGGAAGAAAAATGGGATTGAAGTAAGGTGTGAGAAGAAAGAACAACAGCTTTTCATCGCATGTGCTGAGCATAAACTGATGACAGAACACCCATCACAGGACTCCTATATGACAGTGTAAGGTTTTAGTAAGGACATAGTAAAGAATATAGGATTATATTTTATCTTTCCCTGTTGGCTGGTGTAAACAGCTGCTGGAGGTGCAAGTACTTCTGCTTGGAAAGGTGGAAGTTGAGGCTGCCTGTGGATAACTGCTATCTCTGAAAAAGTGAATGTATTAAAACTGTGGTAGAGAGCAAAGAGCTGGGTGTGTGAGCAATTATTCTAGGACAGTTTTTTATCCTAGGAAAAGGTGGGAAGCAGTGGGTATAACTACTTTGTAGAATACTGGTTTTGTCCCTCTTCTTTAAGCTGCAGCACTACCATAATTTCTCCCCTTTGGTGTGTTTGGCTATATCAGCTTGACAACGTTTCTCATTCAACATAACAGAACCACAGAATCATGGAAATCATCAAGACTGAAAGAAACCTTCAACCATCAACCCAACACAACCATAATCAGTCCTAAACCGTATCTCCAAGTGTCACATCCAGACACCTCTGGGACACTTCCTGAGGTGATGATTCCACCACCTCCCCTAGAAACTTATTCTAATGCCAGATCATTCTTTCTGTGAAAATTCTTTTTTTCTGATATCAAATCTGCCCCTCTCCAGGCATGGCTTTAGGCCAATTTTTTCTCATCCTGTCACTTGAGACATGGCAGAAGAAACAGATCCCCATCACACTACAACTCCCTCAGGCAGTTGTAGAAAGGAGTGAGGTTCACCCTGAGCTTTCTCTTCTCCAGGCTAAACACACCCAGCTCTCTCAGCTGCTCCACATGGACTTGTGCTGCAGACCCTTCACCAGCTTTGCTGGCTTTCTCTGGACTTGCTCCAGCACCTCAGTGTCCTTTTTGAAGTGTGGGGCTGGGAATGAGCCCCTGGTTGTCCTGCACATGCTGTAGTGGCTCTCAGGACGATCTGCTCCATGGCCGTCTGTGGTACCGAGCTCAGGCTGACAGCACTCCAAATCATATTTCCACCCCTTCTTGTGGATGGTGTTACATTTGCTAATTTCTGATAAACTGGGGCTTCTTTGGTTAACTAGGACTGCTGCTAAGTGCTTGCAGGTGGTTTGACTCTTTTGCCCTCACTCATTACTCTCGGGTGAATCCCATCTGGACCCGTAGATCTCTGGGTTTCCAGTTGGCATACCAGGCATTTTCTCCTGGATTATGGGATCTTCAGTCCTCTTCCCGTCACTAACTTCCATCTCTGGGAGCTGAATATCCTGAGGGTAACTGGTTTTGGTCTCAAGGACTGAGGCAAAGAAGGCATTAAGTGCCTCTGCCTTTGCCTCATCTGCCGACCCTCTACTGCCTCAGCCTGCCTCAGTTGTACAAATTTTGCAAGGACACGTGAGTCCTGCAGTGGGATGCAGTGCTCTGCAGTGCAGGTGGCATGCAATGATGGCAGTCACTTTCACTCCTTTTGCTGTTGACTGCTGAGATGGCACCTAGTGTTCAGGAGCTGCAGTGAAGTTTTGACCACCTGGATAAGTTTCTGTCTCATTAACCCCTTCCATTATTTCTCAGCTCTTAACATCAGGAGATAAGCAACAGGAAAATCACAGGCAAAGCAGCCATTTAATTAACACATTAATGTACCATCTGCCATCCCTTCCTGACTCATGAGAGAAGAGCTCTGCTCTTACTGCTCTCACTGTCCTTATTAAAATCTTTATTAAGAGTTTAGAGATGGGGTATGTTGGGCATGAAATGTAGAAAAAACAGAGAGGCTCTTAATATATAACAAATGGCATGAGCAGTTATGCTAAAAGTTAGGTCATATCCTTGTAAGGGGAATGAAGTGGGCAACCAGAGAAGTGTCTAGTGGAAGAGTGGTGGCTGTACAAGAGGATAAGAGATATGCATACTGATTAATGCCTCTTTCAGACTTATTTAAAATTATTTAAAAAATAATTGGTTTTTTTAATATCAAATAACAGGGAGTTGGGTTCCAGTTAGTCCTGGGTTTGCCTGTATAAAGTATCTTTGTTGATTGAACCACTGTGAGACAATGGAAGCACGTGGATTAATCTAACACGATAAACCTAGAAATGTACAGATGAAAATGGTTTTGTTTCAAATTCTAAACATCCTTCTGAAACACTGTGAGATGTGCCTAAAAAAATAAATATGTCTTCTTTTTCAGGGTAGCCTGTATTTGAAAATTAATCCTGTGGAGATTCAAGTACAACTAAAGAATTTAAACCACACCTGTGAGCGTGGACCTTGTGCTAGCTAACGTATTGAGGGAGATTTGCTACTTAATATGCTTTCTCTGGGAACACCTTTAGCATTTTGAATCTCTGAAACAAAGTTTTATCAGAATGTGTACACCAGAGAAAATGTGGTGTGAGAAAGAACAGAAATAAAGGGGCACAGTAGGAAGACCTCTACCCACAGGCAAACAGGCTCAGATACTTGGAAATTCTCTGAGGGCAAGTCTTTCAATGACATCCTGAATGACAGTCCCCTCTGAGTTTTGTTTGCATATCTGCTCTTTGCCTGTCTTACCATCCTGCTGGCTTTGACTACTTTAGCAGCCCCTTTTTTCCTGAGATTTAGCACTTTTCTTGAGTTATAAATGTTCTTGAGGTTCTTGCACAGATGCTCACAAGTAAGACTGAACCTTCTTTTCTTCTCAGAGCATTTTGCCTGACCTGCAGTCCAGAAACCACTACTGTTAAGCCAAGGCACACCTAATACTGTTTTCTATGCAAAAGAACGATGTGGAAACATATTACAAAAACGAAAAAAAAAAATTATGACTTGCCATAACTGTGGAAAAACATCTACCTCCTTCTAACATACCAGAATCCTCTTTGCGTACCCTCTACATTTTGTAAATAAATGTGGATGGCAAAATTAAAGAACAAACACCTACAGTTAGCTTATATTATTTAAAAATAATTTTCTTTTTAAAATGACGTGAAATGTTTATGGTGATAAAGTCTAAAGCCCTTTGATCTTGAACAAGATGTAAACAATCTGAAAATAATATACATATTAATATGTTATTCTCACAGGTCTTGTTGAACTCATATAACTCCAGAATAAGACAAGCATTAATAGACAGGACAAGTCACCTAGAATGTTTTTCTAGCTGAATAGTTAGTGTTTTGAAAGGTTATACCAGATGAAATTTTCCTTATTGCAAGCCAACTTGTTCTCAAGTGTGTGACATTTCAAATAACTTTTTGGAATAAAAAAAACAATTCTTATTGGATTTGTCTCAACTGGGTTGCTGAGTTTGAGGCAGAACTATATGACAAATCTCTGAAACACACTTATATTTGTTCTTTAACCTTATCTGAAGATCTTAAGTTTTTTTTTCCTTCATTTTGTCTTTCAGAAATTCCTTTCTAGGTAGTCTTTTGTTTTTCCCTTTGATGTTATGCCCTTCACCCAGGCATCTGGCACAAAACCTTAGGAAGTGTCAGGTTAACACATGTAATCCCTGCTCCAGCTCACCCTTCGATTTCCAGCCAGGCTCAGGTTCTCCTACTGCTCATACATAACTTGATAGGGATAATCTTTGCTTGTCTGACCCTGACTATTTTGCTCTCATCCTCCAGGCGTTTTGTCTGACTTCTGATACTATCAGACATGACATTCTTTCAAGTCCCTAGAACCAATGTGCAGTTTGATACATAGCTCTGTCATTTCATTTCACCTTACTTTGTCTAATTTCTTCTTTCTGTGCCTGAAAGCCTCTATTCTTACACTTGGACTTACCTGCTAAAGGCTTATATTAGCATATCCTAATTTTCCACCTTTAAAAAAAAGAACTGAGTACTGAAGCTATATATTGCTTATCTGACATGAGATTCTTATATCAACAAACAAATTATTTAAGGACTAGTCCAGTATTTAGATTTAGGAGCATATATTTCTTGAGTGGATTCTAGTTCCTCCTTCATTTAAAATGTAAAGATGTACTGCCATTTACATTCATATTTTAAATCAGAAATGTCAAGAAAAAAGTCTTTGTCTTCCTACCTGGTGTAAGAATGACTGGTCTGGAGGTCTTCAAGGAATTGAAGCTGTTCTTTATTAAAGCTATTGTTGGTTTAAGGGCAAAGTATGAAAAAGTAGACTGACTAGAAGGTGTTACTTTTTTATTTGCATGAAATCAGACAAAAAATATTAATGGTCCAGTTAGATCATCTTCTCTGCATAGTATTAGATGCTATTACTACTGATGAAGAGACACAATTATTTTATGCCTTTTTATCAAATACTGTTTCCCTCTGTGTCTTTTAAAACCTCAGTTTTTTGCTAGTGCTGTACAGAAAGTCATTGCAGTCTGTGGTCATTGAATTACTAAACATTCAAAAGTAAACTAATAAAACACTTTGTTATATTGCTGTAAAAGTCACCATGGCCATAAAAAGTCAAACCCTTAAGTCATGCAGCACTTTTGGAAGTCTACAGGAAATATCTCAGGAAAGCAGCACACACTGTTACCAACAGCACTGGAGATGTTTATAATGATTTATAATAGAACATGTCAAGAACAGACAGACCTTGCATTACAATTTTTGCATTAAGCTACATGTAGCAAGCAGTGCATAGGACTATTACAAAAGCACAGATATATTGAAAGAATATTCACCCTTTTATTAATGATGCTTTGAAGAGGTTTTTACATTCTTTCATGTATTTTCTTGCAGAAACTGTCCACTTGATCTATTATATCAAATAAAGAGACCTTGTTTGCATTGACAGCTACAGTCTTGGAAACAGATAAATGGAAACTATTGAAATTAATGTATTGATAATCGTTATCTTTATATTCTTTAGTTCTGGTGTGTCAGAATTCAAAAATACAAATGGTTTTAACTAATCTGAAGGAAAGCAGACCTTATTTTTATTTTACATGGTATTACTGCCATGTTCTGCTTTTTAAAAATGAAGTGAGTTGTTGCAAAGGGCTGAGACATGTACCCTCCAGACCCAAGCTATCAACCCTCCTGTATCCTGGGTAGCAGCTTCTCACTAGAGCAGTCACTCTGACTTCAGCCAGTGGTACTGAGCAAATAATTGGTGCCCACAAGTGACTAAGGACATGAAGACTTGAACCAAGGACATGAACTTTCAGTTCACCTAAGGAGTAATAATGTAAACAACTCAAAATACAATGCAAATCAGAAAGTCTCCTGGCCATGACTGTGGTTTTTCATAAAAAGGTTTTGAGTGGTGTTATTCTGCTCTGAACCCAACAGCAGTGTGAGCTATTGAGTGAGTCCCTGGAGGTTACATGGGTTTCAGATCTCTCTTACATTAGACCTCGCATTGAGCATCTCTCTTTAGGTCATAGTTTTAAATGCTGACTTTTTTTTATTGCCACGCTTTGCTTGTATATCTATGAGAACCCAAATCTTTCCAGAGCAGAGACCTCATATGAGGTGCAGGGTATTGTAGATGCATGACTTGCAGGTTTATTCACCACTTCTACTGTCAGATAAGCAATAGTAATTCAAAGTATTCCTGATGTGCTTCATTTCAAATAAGCACCAAGCCTTTTCACTTTAATCTAGCTCCTAGCAGATCTATATCTGGTTCAAAAGCTGTGTAGGATGGGCAAGTACAAAGGCTTATGCACACACAGTAATTCTTGAAAAATCAAAGTATGAGAGATCTATAGCAAATAATAAGTGACTATGTGGAAAGGGATTCTTAGGGTCATTACAAAATTACAGGCTGAGTCTGCCAGCTAGTTGGTGGTTCTGATCAGTTCAAATATTTGGTGTTTTATCTTCATTCAAATAAATGTGTTTATATATGCTGTTCCTGGCTGCCAGATGTCACCATAGATCTGAAACCTGAGAGAGGTTTTGATGCAGAAATGACTTTAGGGAGATGTGGTGGAGTGTCGCATGGAGCATTTGTCATTGCAGTAATTAATGTAAGCAGTAACGACCTCCAGGTCAGCTAGATTCTTATACTTAATGACTGTCTGAGCAGCAAACATTGCCTCAGACTGTTAGCTCCTCCAGAGGGTCATTTAAGTGAGCCTTAACTGCCAGTCATTCTTGCCCAGTACTAATGATACTCATAACTAGTTTCCCAAACTTCCCCTACCATCCAATGGTACAGAGTGCTACACCTCCTTCATCCGGAGACAGTTTAAAAGTGGGCTAGTATGCATAAAATTTCCTGAAAAAGTGATTGTCTGGCTAATAGTTCACAACTGACTTGTGCTGCAGTAGAGTGGATCAGATATTCACCATTTCCCAATACTTAATTTAATTTGATGAAAAAATGCATGTTGAGACTAAAACCTTTTGTGTTTAAATAATCTTCCTGGGACATTATAGTATGGAAAACAGCTGCAAACAAAACTGCATTATGATGATTCATACCTGTTCATATTTACCTGAGTACATGGCAATAGATGTTTTTGTCTTACTGTTTGAAAATTAGTACTGCCTGAGTTCATATAAGTACTGTTTTTAAAAAGTGGGCTCAGATACCAGTTTCTGCTACTGTGAGAGTCTAAAGAACAGTTTAATGCAGCATTTTTTCCATTACAATATCTCTGCACCTCTTCCTAGAAATCCTGAAAAGGTCTAGGATGCATAAGAGAGCTGCATTCCACTCTGCAGCAAACAAATTGAATCTTATTTCAGTAGACTCAAGATTAGATGGCAAGATAACATTTTCAAAGGTAATTCATGTTACCTGAAATGGAAGAGTTTGCAACTCATGGTGATACTTCTCTTATTACTTTGCCAGTACAGGGTCTACTAAAGGAGATTGTAGTTGATTCTTCTCCCAACTAAACTTTCTCTTCTGTGACAGTGTTCTTGTTTTTTGAAGAGATCAAGTTAGTCTTCTCATTTTGTCAGAATAGCTAAATAAGCCTTTTGAGATATGACTAGCATATAATCCAGTTAGGTAGTTAGAAAACAAATTTCAATAGCTGTTTCTAAATTTGTTTTAGTGAGGTCATTACCTAATGATTTCACATTTTGATGGGGAAATGGAAACAAGAATCAAAACCAGTCATACTAAACAGCTGTTCCAATTCTGTTCCATATAGAAGAACCAGCCACTATTTTGCTTAAAATAAATTAAAAAAAAATATATACTTGAATGGCTCATTTGTAATCTTATCATAGGTCAGAATTGATTTAAAAAAAAATAGAAATGGACTGTAGAGGTTTTGGGAATCTTCTGAGAAGATTCTGGGTGCTGACATGAGAAAAATGTATCAAGGAAAAACCAAGTACTTGCATTATGAAAAATGTAGATTTCTTTTATGTAGTGAAGATTTTATGACATGTGAAGCTGACAGTGAAACAACATAATTTCTGACTTTTAAAATATTGCTATTGAAGATATTCTCTTTGCCTAAAGAAAAATAACTAACTTTTTATGAACAGATAAATTAGTATGAAACTTACTTCATGTTCATTGAACTTCCTATACTTTGAACCATTTTTCCATCAGTCTGGAATAAATGACAACAGTCCTGTTGAAGATGTGCTGCTAAAATTTTAATCAAAACTCAGTAGAAAATAAAAATTGTAAAACATTTTAAAAGCTATGCTAGATCTATGAAAATTCTCTGATTTGGGAAAAATTGAAGTGTTTTCTGAATGTGACTGATGTCAGGTATAAATTGAAAATGTGAATCTATGGATTCTCTTATCTCCTTTAATTTTGTAAAATATGTGTGCTAAATATACCAAAATAGTTAAGGTATGAGGTGTTGTCCAAGGCTCATGTGTCTTATAAATATATTTAGAAGTTTTTTTGCACACTTACTGTGGCAAATAATTCTGTAGTATGACTTATCTCCCTTTACAAATTACAGTTGTCTCCTATCACTTCTCAAACTCAGGGGAATGTAGTGGAATGTAGTGGGAATCATAGTGATTTGTTCAGGTGCAGTATCTCATCATCCCTTGGTCCTTTGTTTAACCCAGAAGTAGATAGGCTTCTAAAAACATAATAAAATTTCAAGTTTGGTTTTAAAATTAGTCTAGGAAAATATTGCATAAATGGCCAGAGACACTTCTGCTTTCACCCAGAAGGGTTTGATTTAACATTTTAACTAAAACAGCAGAAGCTTCAAACCTGTGTGAAATAAAGAGCACTTTCCTTACCTATTTGAATTTTGGTAAAAGATTTCATTACAAAGAAATGCAAAGATGAATATTGTGAAGAAGTCACTCTTTTTACTACTGCTTCTTTCCATTTCCAACTTCAACTCTTCATTAACTTTCATATTTTCAGAACACAGCTGTGGTTTTTTTTTTGTACCTCTTTGTAATGAACTTCTTCTCTCTCTCTTTAATGTTCTTGGAATATGTTTTGATTTTTCCTGAGATGATTTCTAGCTTTTTCTGACATCTTTGCATCATACTTACTCATAGAATATGCTTGACTTTCGACTTTATGGAATTCCTTATTACCATTTTTAAAGACATCTAGGGGTTAAAGCTTTAATCCCAAATGCCTTTTGAAGCTTCTTTTGATTCTGTTCAATATTTATCACACTCTTATCTTTATAAGACCTTGTTTATTTGTCAAAAAATGAAACTATTTTCCCTGTCCTACACTTTCACAATTTTCTCAAGAATCTCTCACAATTCAGAAGCATCATGTGTTGGGTTGATGGATATGTTGGTAGGATAGGATTTCTAGAGGTCATCTTCCTCCATAGAGGTCTTGGAGATTTTCTCCACTTTCTCCAGAATTCTGAATGTCTTAGAGATCTCTCTACTTTCTCCACATCCCTCTTGAAATGTGGGGGACCAAAACTAGGCACTACAAACTGTTTCAGATGCATTTCGCCACTGCTGAGGAGATGGAATATAGTTTCCCTTACAAGCCATGTTCCCCCAAATGTAAGCTGCTATATGAACTGCTCTATCATGGGAGATCATGCTTTTCAACTTTGTTCCCCCTATCACCTCACCTTTGCAAAGGTTTTCAAAATACAGCCCTCTAAGTTTTTGCACTCAGTAGAGTAAAAGCAAGCACATGGGAAACAGATTTGGAATGGGATTAAATGATGGATCTGTACTCAAGGAGTCAGCCTTCTTTCTCTCGTGGGATGTGGAAAATTGGTTGAAAATAAAGTTAATTTGAAACTATGTCTTTTTCTCTGCTCTGTGTACATAAACAGTTATTACACCAAGGGTTGGGGTTTCTTTTCCTTAATTTCATGTAGATTAGCTCCTTCTTGTGCATGTCTCAGCAGCAAGTGCAGTCACATTTTAAAACACTGTATTCAGTAGTAACAACCTGTTGCCCTGACTTGTGTTCCCAAAGCATTCAAGGACACTAATAGTCATAGCTGTCAGAAATCACATCACTGACAAACTGTGTGTAGATTCAGCACATCCATCTTAAGTGAGTGCTGTTAGACAAACCGGCCCCGGCAGATTTGTTAAGCACTATTGTCTTGCTTTAAGCTCACTAAAAGTGCCTTTTTATGCAGGCTTGGACCTGGAAAAATGGGACTGAAAAATATTATTCAGGTAGATGAATGTCAGGCTAAGCCTTCTAAACCCCTTGGTATTGAAAGATAATCAGGGTCATCCAAAATAAGTCAATTCAACAAGAATTCATGTGTCATGAGTATTAGCTCTAATGGAGCTCGGGTAACTATTTTGCTGAAAGGTACTAATTATTATATTTTATTGAATTGTGCTGTATTGTGCCAAGTTTTAAGTGCCTAGTTTTGGTGCCCTCTGGTTCAGGAGGGATGCTGCATAACAATTGTCAGGCAAGTAATCCCTCCTATACCTGCAATTAATATGCACACTCCATAGCTCTGAGGTCCAGAGGGTGATAGAAATGTTCTTCAAGGTTGTTAATGACTTTTCTTATCTTCATTATCGTTCTTATCTTTCATTATCTTCATCCTCATGACTACTGCACATTTACTACTGAAAAGTTTTGAACTAGACCAGTATTTCTGTGGCCTCATGGCAATATATTCCTATTGCTGTGAGTTTGGGAGGCAGGTCAAGAACAGCCGTCAGCAAACAGGACTGCTTTTGGTATGAGAGGCTGAAGGTAGTGACTTTACAAGTATTTTCTAAATCTCACTTTGAGCTTTTTTTTGCTCCCTGTTTGGCCTCCTGTTGCCTTATTTGCATGGCAGCAAGTAATTTCTGGATGAACCCAGAGGAATGTGAGTGACTTTATTCACTTCTGGGGGACAGGCTGCTGTTATTGCAGGTGACTTGTGCCTGAGCATCACCCAAGATGAAGGCTGGATACTGAAAAGGAAATGACTACTTGTTGTAAAGAGTGCACTCACAGGTACCAGGAGTGAGCAGATAAGCCTGCAGTCATTTTAGGAACCAAGGTCTTCTCTTGCCTATTTGAACTTTTTTAAAGTCATTATGCAGGAAACAACTGAACCTAGTATGAACTCACAATATAACAGCAGGCCCATAGGATGCAGTAAGCAGGGTCAGTGTGGGTACCCTTTTAATATTAGCTTAACCAAGGTAAGTGTCCAGTGTAGCATGAGAAGTAGGAAGACATTTCTGTATGTGCTCAGGCTGTGGGCAGTGCATACTTTTACAGTAATTGAATGCAGAATCACCAGAGAGTTCCTCTGTACCCTGAGACTTTGTGACACAGGCTGTGAATACCTCAGTGCAAACATTAGGTTATTGCTTTCCCAATTAGCAGTCATGTAATTTCATAGCAAGTTTTGTGATTTTTGTAATACATTTCTATAACATTTTATTTTATCTTTTTTTTTTCCTTTTAATTAAGTATTTTATAATAATTCATGGGTTTCTTGGAGTATCATCTGCTTCTAACAATTTTAAGATGTGGAGAAATACAATTCATGGGCATTTCAGGTGTTGCAACAGCAGCCAGTGGAACCAAGCATTGTCAGTTATGCTGTATCCTAGGCCCTTTCAGCTCTGTCACTGGCAATGTCTGTACTTCTACCTCACCTCTCTATTATTTTTGTGTTGGTGTCTTGCTCTGTACTATAACCTCTGTCATGTTGTCTTGCAGAGTGCCTGGCCCAGGACCACTCTCTTTTTATTTTCTGTGGACTCTCCCTGGCAGAACCACTAATTTGTTTTCTTGGCTGTATGTGCTATTCTCAGCCTACACCTTATTATATTAATCTTCTCTGAGTTGTATTTTTTTTCCCTTTTTCTATTACTTAAGAACCTCTATGCTACTAGTCCATAAGTCATTGCAGGAAGGACACACTGATTGAAAACCTCTCCAGGGAGAAGTGTAAATTGCTTTTCATTATATGATTCAGATTTCTGGAAATCTTCAATTTTACCTAGGTCCACTTTTATTGAAAAGAACACAAGGACATCCAAAGCCAAATAGACAAATCAAAAATACCTTTTAAGAATGATGTTGAAAGTAAATATTTTATTTTGCATTTAAGTGAAATTTATTTGCAATTTAAGTGAAATTTACTGCAGGAGTGGAAAACTGTGTTTTTTGAAGGCAGAGTAGGTGTGTTCATTGCTAAAAGCACCCTAGTGATTTACTAGTATGGCAAAGAATAATGTAGGAGAATTTCAGAAGCAACATCTTGCATGGCAGCAGTGAGGATTTTGTCTTGCCTGGTGTTCACAGTTTTGCTTGCAGCAGTCTAGGAGTAGCTGTTTGTGGGATGTCTGATGCTCTTTTTTATTACTTGATACGGTGAAGAGCCAGATGAAGAGCCCTGATGTCAGTGTACAGGAATCTGGCTTTCTGGAGCTATTTGTGGAGCAAAATTGTTCCTGCACAGATGCATTTCTTTTTTGAATTCCATTGGTCATGCACTAATGAATTTCTTTCAAAAGACCAACTCACTTAGAAAGGAAAAACTTGAATGTAGATTTTTTAGATGAAAAGTGATGCATTTCTTAGCTATTGAAAACCAGCATCTGTTCTTTATTTGTCAGGGTGTGGAATAATGAAGAAAAAATGAAATTGTTGTCAGATGTGGAAGAGGTAGGAAAGCCCATTTTAATATCTTCCTTAATGTCTTTCTGGAAAGACACATGCTCACAAATACATGTAAAGGTCAGGGAAAGCCTCCAGCAGCTGTGGAAGTTAATTTTGTTTAATTCTATTTAAAATCTTTTATTTTAATGTTTTTTTAAATTTTACGGCAATTCCTGAGCACTTGCCCTATCTGTAAGAAGTATGGAAGCTCTAGGCAGAGAAACATTTTATAGTTTGGCACATTTCACACACCTATTGTACATTGTCTCCTGTCTTCATGCTTGTGTCCATCTGTTAGTATGGCATAGTTTCAAGTTGGTCAGACTTACCCTAGGAAATTAAAGAACCTGCCAAAATTAGTATGAAGCAAGGAAGAGGATACTAGTGAAATTTTCCCCTCCCCAGACCACCTCAAACCTGCAGGATCAGTGTGCTGAAGGTTTGTTGGGTTAACTTCTGCTGTTATTCTTCTGCAGAACAGGAGGAGCCCATTATATATTCCCTTCCAACTTTTCAGGTTACACCTGCACTGATCCAGCCTCTCAAGGAGAACCTCAAATTGAGCTAAAATCATCCAAATCTGGCACATAGCAAGTCTGATTCAAAGAAAGATATCTCAAATGTAGAGTTCAGGTGAAAAGCTGGGGTTTGACTGCCTTTTCTCTGCTCTTGAAAATCTAACCTGTTGAGGGCTGAGTGATTGTATTGAGGATCAGACTCTCCACATAAAATTGTTTGTACTTACTGCAGGTTCACAGGTCTTGAAAAGCCTAATGCTTGACACTTAAAGTAATAGCTTTGCTAGGCAGGAGGTGCTATTTTTCCACTTCTGGATTTTAAAGACAGACTGAATGCATACAATAAAAGATTACACAGATGTGTATCTGTGACATATTGTATCCAGGAAACGCTGCAATTATGAAAATCTAATGACTAGTTGTTAAAATTTTCAGAGCCCTAACTGCAGGTAATATAATTTTTTTTTTTTTTTTTTTTTTTTTTGTTGCCTGAGAGGGAAGCTTTTAGAAAAGTTCCAAATAAAGCTGAAATTCTCAATGTTTCTTGAAAGTTTCATATGGTATTTGGGAAATCAACAATGACAGCTGGAGTTCAACTTCTGCCTCTTGCCGATGGGCTGTCCTTACCAGAGACTTCTTATAAAACAGGAAAAAGAAAACAAATGTATAGATGTGTTTTCCTGATTTATGTGAGAGCATAATATACATAAAGTGATTGATAGAATACATTTAATCACTTTACATACACATCAAATGTGCAAATCTCTATTTGCACTAGCAATGGAAAAGAGCTAACTAAACTTTTCTTTCTTTGCTTACACTGGTACGAAGAAGAGACCTCTGATGAGACCTATGGAGTTATTCCAGACTTATCTGGTATTACGAAGAACAAAACCTCTTCTAATTTGCTTATCTCTTCAGGTAAGGTGATCTACCTGCAGTTCAAGTAATTTTCTTTTCCTT
>VZTR01016436.1:104653-139003 GCA_013400775.1 Chaetops frenatus | reverse complement strand
GTTTTTTTTTTTTTTTTTTTTCTTTTTTAATGGTTCTTCTGTAAAAGAGAAAGATTTTTGAGTACTCAGGAACTTGAAACAGTCAGCTTATGCATCTACAAGAATACTCTGCTGAAATGAAAACTCTGAACCTGTGTATTTCAGAAAGAACTACAACAAATGACACATCCCCTGCTGTCCAGAGCAGACACTGCTGCTCCCCTGATTGAATAGGTTCCAAATTTTGATGCTTATACCTGCATCTTGCATGTGGGAATTAATCCTCAATCTGAGTGTATTAGAGCTGACAGCCCTCTAGGCCCCTCCAGCTGTCACCAAAACAAATCCTTCACCAGCCTTCCTGCCTGTCCAGAATGCCTTAGGCAATAGGGCATACATTTTTCTTGTTTGTGCCCATCTATGGTGACACAGATGACAACATGGCTGCAGTAAAGCTGAAGCATTCCCTGGCAAGAAGACCTTGCTGGCTTCTTTTCCTCATCCAGGTTAATTCAGTTTTCATGATATTTGACTCTGATGCTGTGGATGTATAGCATGAAGCTAAAAAGCCTGCTGGCTTCAAAAATAGGTGCTGCTGGTTGTAGTCAGGGTTGCTGACTGGTGTTTCATAAACATTCACATCCTGCAGAGAACTGGGGGTTGACTTTATGAGCTTTGAAGTAGAAGTGGAACTAACTAGCACACCACGGTGTTCACAGAGAGAGCAGAGAGACATCTGGGACACAAAGAGCAGCTGCTGAGATGAGGCATCCCTTTGAAATGCTAGTAAACTTTGCAATAGTCACTTCTTGAACCAGGAAATCAGTGAATTGTAATAATTTGATTTTTGATCATTGTGAAATTCCTTTGATGATCTGAGTTGCTAAAGGTTTTTTGGAGAGACTCTTGAGACAAAAATGCAATTTAAACAGGCTTACTTAAATCTTCTTGCCTTCAATCTATTTTACACTCCCTTTTTTCTCTTGTAGACCCCTTAATTTTTCAATACTTTCCTTCAGGCAGCAGGCCAGCAAATAAGAGTCCACAACAAAGCTCTTAGTGATTCCATCATTCTTAATTCTTTAAAAAGCAGGATGGGGTATTTGACTCCTTTTTTCCACTAAATGGCTGAGACAGTTCACTTTGTTTTCCCATCCTTCTTACATTTAAACAATCAGTACTGCTGTCAAGAAGGCACGGCAGGAAGGTCAGTGGCAGAGGTAGAACCATCAGTTTGCTTCTGCACATCGCAGATGTGTGCTGCACACCTCCAGTGCTGCCTGGCAGAGGGTAATGTGCACCCCTCAGCAGTTTCAGGCCTGAGAAAAGGATGGAGGATTTAGAACCTTCACTTCTCTCATGCTTTAGAATAAGGACTAGCACTAACAGGATCTTTGTGCTGGAGAGCAGCAAGGGTATCCAGTCATCTCCCCTCAGGGTCAGAAGAATGAGAGTGCACAGGGGTGGGATATGCTGGTGCTGGGATTCTTTTCTCTTTCATCCAAGTGTTACTAATTACCTCATTTCTACATGGGCCAGCAGAGGAAGGAGATGGATTTAGGCCTGTCCCCACACTTAGGGCAGGAATTTAGAGCTGGTAGTGAAAGAACTTCAGCACAGGTGGAGAGGAACATGTTGACAAGTACCTCCTGGGCACACATCTGGCTGTATTCCTAGTGGAGTCTCAGTATGAGTGAACAGCTTCTCAGGAGCTGGGAGAAAGAATCACTTTCTGGAAAAATGAACAAGCAACCTCCTGGCAACTGACAGGTCTTGCTGCTGGGCCATCCCTTCTGTGTGTGGCACAGCTTCTGCCTCAGCCTTCCTTCACTGCTTGGGCCTGGCAACCTGCTGGGACACAAAACCGTGCTGTGTGCTGTCCTCTGCTGTCAGACAAGGGAAAGGAAGGTTGGGCAGCCAGCATGTTCCTATGCCTAAGACCTACAGAGTTTTGATGGGAGTGGTGGACAGAGCATCACCTGAAGTGCACACCTGCTCCATCCTGGAACAGGCTCTGGGGACCTTGAGCAAATAACAATATGGTATGACACAGTTATTGTGTAAAAATAAGATTTGAAAATGAATATATTACCATCCTGAAATATTATTCATAGAAGTCTTTTATTAGTATATTTTAACAAGTGGTTAGCATTTTTTGAAAGAGGTATTTTGGAAAAATGAAGAATACATTAATTATTCACTTTCAAAAATATAAAAAATATATCTTTCTTAGTCAACAATGTAATGAATGTTAAACACAGTCATCTATCTTGGGTGGAAAGGCAATCTGGAAATTTGATAAAAGTTATTTCTGTATCAATATTTATCCTATAAAAGACTAAAATCAATATCTAAGTCACAATACAGGCCACAAGTTGTCAAAACACAGTGATTAAAGAGAAATAAATACATCCTGTTGTCTTTGGTCTGTATGATAAAGTTGAATGTGGACACAAGCTGACAAGCATTTCCTGATAGAGCAACTGGTATGGCAGCAACTATTTAATTACCTGAAAGACATATTTGCAATCAGACAGTTTCCTCAAATAATCTTGCTTGCTCAATACTTTTACCTGTTCAGTGGAAGAGGTCTTCAAGCAGTGTGTGAGCAGCAGCCTGTTGAATTCCAAATATTATCTCAGGACATCCATCCTTGCAGAAGTGAATGGTTTGAAGATGTAAAAGCTGTAGGAGCTGATAGTTTTGGTCTTATTTTTGGTAGTGATTAGATTTGAGCGACCTGGTCTAGTGGAAGGTGACCCTGCCCAAGGCAGGGGTGTTGGAACTAGATGATCTTATCCTTCCAGGCCAGGACATTCTCTGATTCTATAATTGTACCCAAATTAAGATGCCAAGAGGATGGCAGTAGATGCATGGGAAGACAGGTGGGTAAAAAAAATTGTTGAATTCAGAGAGTTTGTGGGTTTAGAGGCAGATTATAAATGCAGGACTGCAGGGGTCTCTTTTGAGACCAGTCCAATTTAACCTCTTTGTCAAAGGTGCAAGGTAATGCATTCCTATCAGGTTGGCAGATGACATGAAACTGGGGCAAGTAGTTGGTATATCCAAGCAGGACTGTCATGCAGAGAGATAGGAGGAATGGGCCAAAACCACAGTGCAGAAGAGATGTACACCAGGGCTTTGTCTATCTGTCATTTTTTTTTTATCAATAAGAGACCTTTGGCTGATGCCTTTTATTCCAAATTATTCAAAATGAGACAATGTATCTTGCAAAAAAATTTCTCTAAACGCTAGCTTTAGGAAGCTACACCTCTCCACAAAATTGTCTGCTTACATCTTTGCTTGCTGATACAATGCCACAGAGCTGGCCACGATTGACAAAATGTTCTGAAAGCAAAATATCAAAATGGCAAAAACATAAAAAATGACCTGAGAACCTGAAGGTTTTGTAGTCAAGTACTTACCAGCTACTAACCCATACAAAATGTGCTATAGATTTCCATAGCTGTAGTGAAATCTGTGGTCTCTTCAGATCACTGAAGTTTATAAAGTTCTCCAGTACTTTGTGATTTTATGTGTACTGTAAATGGAAGAAGAGGTTGCTAAAAGAGGTTTCAGCCTCCTATTTAGATGCAAAAACTGGACCCTGTCTTGGAAACTCATTCCAAACAAGATGAATAAAGGGTGTTTTCTTTCTAACATTTGGAGACTTTTTTGCATTGAGTTCTTAAGAAGTCCTGATGCATACGTTGAAGGCTGTCATCCTCAAAGAGATGTCCTTGTTAAAATAGGGGACCTCTTGCTAGGCAAACATTAATTGCTGGGAAAAGAATGATATTCCTTTCCCTTACCAAAATTAATCAATTTCTTTACTGCCATCTTAGAGGAACATACGGTGTTAATTGACCATTGTAAGGTAAAGCAAAAAAACTACTTAAAATCTTTTAATTCAATATGCCTCTTTTTAATGAACTTTTTTAAAAAATAAAATTTTCAGGTCAAAATTAGTCTGTTTACATTTTGAATATATGTAAATGCTATAATACCTTTTATTTGTCAGGATAATTCTCCCTGTTGTGGTTTAACACCAGCCAGCTCTCAAGCACTGCATAGCTGCTCACTCGCTTCCCCACCAGAAGGATCTGGGAGAGAGCTGGAAGGGTAAAAGCTACAAAAATCATGGGTAAAATGGTATAATGAGATAAACACAATTTAATAGGGAAAGCAAAAGCCATGCCCACAAGAAAAGCAAAACAAGGAGAGCAGGGACCCCTCACATGTAATAGTGACTTAGAAAGACAAATGCCATCACTCTGAACTTCCCCCCTTCCTCCTTCTTCCACCCACTTTATATGCTGAGCATGATGTGCTCAGCATGGAGCACATGGTCTGGAATATCCCTTTGGTCAGCTGGGGTCACCAGACCCAGCTGTGTTCCCTCCCAGCCTCCCAAGTACTCCCAATTTCCTTGCCAGTGTGGCAGTGCAAAAAGTAGAAAAGGCCTTGGCTTTGCGTGAACAGCAATAACAAAATCATCTCTACATTATCAACTCTGTTTTCAGCACAAATCCAAAACACAGCCTCATGCCAGCCACTGTGAAGAAAGTTAGCTCTACTCCAGCCAAAACCAGCACAGCCCCCAAAAGATATCCATCATGCTACAACATGGTGCTGAGACAGATGATTTTGAACCTTATTTTTTGAAATTGCATATGATAAAGTTATATATAGCTATTTCAGACCAAGAATTAAGCCTGGGTGTTTTAAAAGTTTATCATATTCTCATATTTTTTTAGTTGAGAGATAATATTCTTTTTTGTTGGTTTGTTTGTTTGTTTGCTTACATAGTTTTCTGTATGGAACCTGAAAGCCACCATTTGTGGCACAGATTAGGGTTGGACTGTAGTACAAAACACTATTCCCTCCTTTCTCATTGGAGAGTTTTTTATGGTATAGGAGATTATCTTTTCTACTTCTGTGTCATCTCCCTCAAGAATTGGTTGGTTTTAAATTAATTTGTTGAGGGAGCCATTGAGAAACCATCCTCATGTTTTTGGGTCTATTAGAGGGTATAATTTCTTCTCAGATGCCATGGACTGAGTCTACCCATTAACTACTACTGGATTCATCTGCTCTGAGGGGGGGTTGTCTTTCCTTCTTTGCATAATTATTTGCTGGTCAGAAGACAGCACAAGGAAGCTGGAAAGCTCCCCCTTCCTACTAATCTGAGAAAGGTTTGAACAACCATCTTCTGAATTTCAGGAAGGCATCACACAGTATCGCTGTCAAACATACTTGTTATCTCCTCCAACCTGCCTTTGTGCAAACAGAAATAACAGCATTGAAGGGCTAGAGTCCAAAAAGAAAAAAAAAACAAAAAAAAAAACAAAACAAAACAAAAAAAAAATAGCCTGATGGTTGCCAAATAGTTAGGAGATTCTCATGGAGTAAAAAACCAAGACTGCAGTGCCAGGCAAGCATTCATATTCTATGAGACTATTTGTGGCTGAAATCTAACATCAGCTCAAAGCATAACACTGTAATTTTCCTGGCTCTATAACTCCATCATGCCTGTCTGACCCATATTTAATCTTCCAGAATGTGCTTTTTCACAGTCTACTGATGTTTGGAAGCTTAAATTGTCCTGGGCTGTTGTCCTTTGCCTCTCAGGAGGATGAGAATCTGGATATCCACATACAGGATTTTGAGGTGTAACAATAAAATTATAGGGAAAGTGAATCCTCTACTTGAACTGACATACATGTTCGAAAGAGGGGGAGGCAAGGTAGATTCTGATTAAATAGTGGCACTGTGTGATAGTGAGGGTACCTCTGACATTCATAAAAAGTTGGGAAATTTGACATGGCACCCATAATCCCATGCCTCTTTGGAGTAATAGCTGGAGGCAGGATATCCTGGAGCACCTGAGAAAATCTTCCCTGGAGTGAGATTCCCATGTTAAAACTAGTATCATTTTAGATATGGTGTGAAGTTTTCATGTCAGTGTGCAGTCCCCACGTAAATGTTTCACAAAATGTAAGCCATCTCATATTAACAGCATCCTTCTTCTAGAAAAGGGAAAGCTGAATTGGCTTTTAGACTCCATTGACTGTATTGACCTCTTCTTCAGTGATTGTAATGGGAGTTTATCTCACAAGTTGATGTCTAAATCTTACTAATCTGGTGCTTAATTTAGAAGAATTTTATTGCCCTCATGAGGCTTTTAAATTCTTTGTGCAATCAGTCTGTACTCTAGAGAACTGGCTGGATCTAGCTGGGCTTCAGAGGTACTTCCCTTTTTCTTTAGGTTGCAAAAATAACCCGGACAGCTACGATAGGCAGAGTTCGATTGCCTTGCCGTCTTGTGCTCGAAATATTGACAGGACAATGTTTTGGTTAGAATTCTAAATTAGATAGAAAGGATTCTACCTATCTGTCTTACAAACCATAGATAATTCTTGCTTGGTTTAAGAACTTAATTACTAAAAAGAGCTCTGAAAATCTTTTCTGAATACATAGTTCTTGAGAAAAGCAGGAAATGAAGTGATTGGGTTCAAGGAGACAGAAACCAAAAAAGAAATTGATCATGCATACTAATCAATTCCAGTTACTTTTTTTATACTATGAGGTCCTTCAGGCATCACCTTTTGCAATTTCCTGAATCAGTAATTTAGGGACCTAATCCATTCCACAGGGACATCATTCAACTCATAATGTAAAAAAACACTAGCTTTTTGCTATTCTTAAAACTGGATTCTGAGAACCAGATTTTAAAAGTATTTAAATTCTTAAGGATTTGATCCACAAAAGGACTTGGATTTTTTGATGGTCAGCATTGCATTATGTAAGTTTTAGGTGCCTGTTTCCTGTGCTTGCCTCCATATGTTGAACAAGGCACACTATTTGCTTTTCCAGTGCTCACAAAGTAGACATCTCCAGCTGGGCTTCCCAATAGCTGCTCAAGGTAATCAACAAGAAAACAAACACTGAGACTGGAGCTCTTCCTTGAATGCCACCTCTATTGAGGACCTTAACTCTTAGCTACAGGGATGAGCAGACTTGAGCAGCAGATCCCAAGCCCTTCCCAGTCTTAAACGCCCATTCTTCGCTTTCAAGAGGAGAGTCAGGAAGTGACGGACACCACTCTGAACACACAGCTAGGGGAAGGAGGTTTACTATAATTGAAATAAAAGCTCAGAATTCAGCACACTTCCAGGTTGAGAGAAACAGCTACTACTCCATCTGAAAGGATTCACATATTCCTTGCTCACTTTCAGACTCTAAAGCCTTGTCATTGGGCTCTAGAGAGCTCTCTGTCAGTTTTGGTGCAACAGTGCAACTTAAGAAAGAAAGTCGGCCTTCACTTCACCAGGGAGAAGGAGCAGCAGAAAAAAATTCAGTGTACTCATCAAGAGGATTACTTAAGCTTCTAGTGCCCATTTCTTGCTCAAAGAGATGGTGATGCCTTTTCCATTAAACAGATAAAAAGGTGAAAGTTTAAGTATTTCTGAGTTTTCTTTTTCTCCTACTGAATAAAAAGAAGTTTTAGGAGCTTCCTCATTGAGTTTTTTCCTTTTTCTACATGAAACAAACAGAATAGTCTAATGAATTATGGATTTACTGAACTCATTTAAGAACTTTAGCAGACTTGAAAAAGCTGTAAAGGACACAGAGATAGCAGAAATCAAGTAAGGACTTCTACATGGGAACTAACTGAGCATGGGTTTGTAATCCTGAAAAAAGTGGTAACTGTGTGGCCAATAGCAGTAACTTGTATAGTCGAGGGAGGAAGTTGAATTGGTTAAAGTTATTAACTGTTCCTCATAAGAAGTAATGAGGTATAAAATGACACCAGTGAAGAACAGACAAGAGGATCAGTACTGTAGCATAGTTAATTGGAGTAACTCAGTGCCACAGCATGGTCCAATGCCACTTCAGAGGCAATTTTGTCAAAACCAGATAAATGGCTCTTGCTTTATCTTACAACTGTAATTAAAGGACAGAGCACTTCAATGGGAGTGCTAGGGTTGATAGTCATGCTTATCTTATCAGTAATTTAATTTTTCTTAGTGAGGCCACTTCTGCTTTCCTTGCAAAGAAAGATGTTTCTAAAAATGTAAGTAGAAAAGATTACAGATTGCACTGTTTGAGACCTGGCTAAAAACGAATCGCAGCTCCCCAGGCACATTCAGCTGGGTACCTCTCTGGTACCAATCTTCCCTCAGCACATGAGAAGGGGTTTGATTGCACAAGTGAGCTCCATGACACTCTTTTGAGAGAGGGAAATAAAATTTGCTCCTACAGACTGCTTCTGGTGGCTTATCCAGAGATGCAGCACAGCCTCGAGCTAATGCCTGAGGAACTGAGAGTCTGCTATCAGTACATGTCTCCATCTGCTGATTGCCAACAGAGATTTCCATATCCCCTTGTATAACCCAATGGAAAGCATACTCCTGATGCTGTGATGGATGCCTGCTCCCAAGCAGGAAGCAGGCCTTTTGGTAAGTCTGGTCTAGCAACTACGGGAAACAGAGACAAGCCAAAGCATTAGAGAGCATTTCTCCTGATGCCACTTGAGGCTTGGATGTTTTTTGTTTCAGTGTTTGTTTTCGTTTGTCTTTTAAAAGAGATTATCCCAGTTTAATCCTGTGTAAAACAATATTAGGTGATTTATGTTTTATCATCATGGAAACAAATGATGATCTCAAAGGAGGAATGTCAGGACAACACTTCCAAGAACACTGATACATTGATTGAGAAGAAATTCAGACTCTGTAGTTAATTAAATGGAAAAGACCTCTAGCTCTTTTGTCTTTTATTCTAAATCCTCATAATAAAGACTCATTAGCAATGCATATATGCCAACATTAAACCACTGGTACTCCAAGGGTGCATCAGAATGGCAGCACTGCTATCCTACCTCTCATCCCTTGTAGCATCACTTACACTCTCCTCCCTTCCTATTTCCAAGAGATATTCTAGAGTATGAGCTGAAGTTTAATAGTGACAAATTCATAGTTTACCTCCAAGTTTATGGGTTAAATAATAACACTTTGGCAAAGGCCCATGAAGCAAATAATTTTGATAGCAACACAAAATCCCTTTACACAGCCTTGGATCTGAAATTCTGGACATCTTGAACTAAGTCTGAGTGATCTCTGGCTGCTCAGACAGATTCCCTCTATGCACTGCTTCCCTATACTGAAAAGTCCAGGCCATATTTTGTGTAGCATTAACTTCCAGAAAAAAAAATCTTTCCCTGAATATGCACGTAAGAACAAGACAGAGGAACTGCATAGGGTTTTATACAACTGTTAATGTGTATTTAAACTGTTGAGAAAATGAAGCCTTTAATAAAAAAGATTTTTGCATCTTGAATATACATCTAGGGAATACATATTTTGAGTTGTTTCTCGGTAAACTCTGCGCTGAGCTCAGCTGCCTCAGTCTCCTCTAGTGCTAGTGACAGCAACACGGGGTGAGCCCTCAAACACCTGAACCACCCTCAAATACCTGAACCTTTCTGTAGCTGCAGCTCGACCCCAGCTGAGGTAGCCAGGCCACAAAGAGTGGCAATAGCTGGCAGGTAGATGCAGGGACCCCTTTCATGTCTGTGTCTGGTATAATTTAGGGAGTCCTGACTTAATTTTTATTTGCATTTAATATAATGCCAAACATCTGCTCAGTGCTTTATCAACATTCAAGCCAGTGCATAAAAGTTAGTACTCTCCTGCTGGGCTCAGTCTGACATGCGTCATTTCAGAGACATTGAGCAGAAACTGCAAGTATGAGTGGCATCTTGCTTATGGAAAACTAACTCTGTTTTAATAGGAAGCAGTCAAATCAGTAGGCAAATATACTGGGTTTAGCATGCTTTTAATTTCTAAATATGAAACAAGAAGAAAATAAAAGTAAGAAAACATAAGAAAATAAAAATGTCTAGCATTTTCTGCTCAGAGCAGCACAAACTCTAAATAAAGAGGCAGTGGATGTTGCTGCTCATACACTGAAAGCACATCTGGGACTGCTTTGTGATACATAAACACCCAGGCTAATGCTAAACCTGAATCCACTGGGTTATTAATAACAGCACAACTGGGTCAGCAGCATATTGAGGGTAAACTGATTTATCATGTTTCCTGGGTAAGTTTGCAGCCTACCCTAAGCTTTCTACAATTGTAACTACACCACCACTGAACAGGAGTTAAGCAATGTAAAGCTTATACAAATAATTTCTGCATTACAGTTATTGAAATACCAAGGTGTTCAAGATTTGCATTATGTTTAGATCAGTCAAGGAGGATGCTAAGGCTTATAAGTGGATTCAGGGGTCTAAGCTTCCTCATTTGGGCTCAAAAATTAGAAATTTTGTAAAACATGCTCTGAAACTTCTTACCATATGGAATGAAATCCTTACAAAATGTGCAGTTTCTGCTGTATGTAGTGAGAAGTTTTTGGTGCACTATGTGATCTGAAAAGTTAGGAGGCTGCATAGCCAGCCTTGCCATCTGCCTCCTTCTGCATCAGCCTCTTGAAAAAGGGCCAGTTCTGTTTGATTGATGCATCACAGTATAGAATGACAGAATCACAGGAACATTAAGGTTGGAAAAGACCTCCAAGATCAAGTGATCTTTGAGTGAACATCCTCTTGTTAGCTAAACCACGGCACTGACACTTCCAGTCATTCCTTGAACACCTCCAGAGATGGAGTCTCCACTACATCCATGGGCAGCTCAGTCCAATTCTTAACCACCCTTTCTGAAGAAATTCTTCTTGATGTCCAACCTACGCCTCCCCTGATGCAAGGGAGGCCATTTCCTCTTACCCTGTCACTGGCAGCCTGGGAGAGGAGGCTGACCCCCACCTGGCTGTAATCTCCTTTCAGGCAGTTGTAGAGAGGTATAAGGTCTCCCCTGAGCCTCATTTTCTCCAGGCTGAACAACCCCAGCTCCCTCAGATGCTCCTCACAGGACTGGTGCTCCAGACCCTTCACCAGCTCCCTTGCCCTTTTCTGGACTTGCTCCAGCACCTCACCAGCCTTCCTAAATTGAGGAGCCCAGAATTGGACACAGCACTTGAGGTGTAGCCTCACCAGTGCTGATACAGGCCAGGATGCCATTGGCCTTCTGGGCCACCCAGGCACACTGCTGCCTCATGTTCAGCTGCTGTTGACCAGCACCCCAAGGTCCTTTTCCCTGGGTTCCTTTCCAGCCACTCTGCCCCAGCCTGTAGCACAGCCTGGGGTTGTTATGACCCAAGGGCAGGACCCAGCTCTTGGCCTTGTTGAACCTCACACCATTGGCCTCTGCCCATTGATCCAGCCTGTCCAGATCCCTCTGCAGAGCCTTCCTGCCCTCCAGCAGATCAACGCTCCTGCCCAATTTAGTGTTGACTGCAAACTTACTGAGGGTGATAGTACTACACCACCTAACCTCTAGGCACCTAAGCCAGTTACTGGACCTGGTACCAGGCTGGTGGCTATTTCTTACTTGTTTAAAGATTTAGACCCTGAGGCATTAGGTTAGAGAAGTCTCCATTCAGCATGAGGTGCTCACTCAAAGCAGACAAAGTCAGGCTCCTTTTTGTGACTTAAATACCTTATGGCCTGAGGAAAAGATTGTCAAACTGAAACACTTTCTGAAGATTGGTCCTAAGGTTGATCCTTGTAACAGATCACCCATCCTAACAGATGGATGCTGATCTTCCTCTTCCAGTGCTCTGGGTTAAGTTCTCAGTGACAAGCCTCTATTCTTATCTTCTTCCTAAGCAGATTGGTGGTCATGTTTTCTTCCTCTCTAAGATCTCTCCAGCTAGTAGACTGCAGCATATTCAATTTGGTACAGCAGGAACCAAAATAGTCTTTGAAACTTTTTTTCTAGAAATATGACATCTGAAGATTTGAAATAGCCTTCCATCTATGTCCCCCAGAGCTATGCTGTAGATGAGATTTTTGAAGAACTGGTTTTGCTTCTATGCACTTTCCTTTCCCTAGTTGTTTAGCTGTATTTTCAATACAAATAATACTCTGTACTTGATTTATAATGAAACAATTTTTTGTTTGTTTTGTTTTTATAATCTAAAATACTTGAGGAATTTTTCTTATCTTGAGATTATTTTTTGTTATATAGCAATGAGACCGTGCAGAAGATGTAATGATTCTAAGTCAGCATTTCCTTTGGCGTTGCGGATTGAAACTTAACTTATTTTCTATGATTTGTCTTTCTACAACTAGACCAAAATTCTTATAAAACAGAAAAATTGTAATAGTATTCTGACAAGTCAAATTTATATGGTATTTTGTTGGAAAAAAATACCTAAGAAAATGCAGAATGGCTACAAGCCTGCTAATATGATTGAGAAACTCCTTGCAGAAGCTACATACAACATGCTATCAAAACTGCAAATACATATTCAATATTTGTGTTTTATAGAAAATTTTATAAATATTCAAATTTAAGAGAAGCAATATGGAATAAAATGCACTAGGAAACTGATATGTAGACAAAGGTTTATTTACACCATACAACATTTTAAATATTTTATACACAGCTGCAGCAGAGAAAGCTATTCCGAGCTTTCCAGAGAAAACTGCAATAATAAAGATGTGAAATATATTATTCATATAAAAGTGAGATTATTACTTTATTGCATTTAAAGCAATGAAGAATGTAGCTCAACAGACATTCATTTAATGACAAAAACTTTGCTTTTATATTATAAAGTAAAAAGTGTAGTAATGGCCAAACAGACTGTTATAAACTTTAAAAACTGCATAAATATATACATTGTGCTTCATGGTGAAGTTTTTTGAAAACTAAACCAAATGAAGCTGTTACAACATGAATCGTTGCTTGAGGTTTATCTATAAAGATTACCTTACAAATCCATTCCACGGGTACTTACAACACACGATGGTAAGAATTGTACACCTGGTTCTCCACTAGCTGCACTAGTGGGAATATACTGTACGAAAAAAACCACTGACATTTGGCACAGGAAGAGCCTGACATAAAGGAGTTGCAATGTTCAGACAGGAGTGTCAGGATCGTCAGGATTCCCAAAGTCTTTTTATTGTCAGTGCAATGAGTTATTTTTACTTTGTTTCTGTTTTGTTCAGTTCGTTTTTGTTAAACTTCTGTTTGAAAGTCACCTTCTTGCACATCTAAAGGCAAGTTCAGACACTTCTCCCATTCTGCTGGTCTGAGTTCTAAAGCATCTTTTGCCTCTGTGTCTAATACATTTATCGTTGTATAGTGTTGGTAGTCACCTGTTGTTTTGAAACTGTCCCATGGAGCCTTGCTCGGTCCTGAGTTCTCCTGAAGACCAAAGAAAGAAGAATTAAAATCAAGGATGAAATAATGCAGTTTCCATTTATGAGGCTGATTGCTGACGTGCTGTCATGAGACACAGAAGCTGGAGAGGGGAAGTGGCTTTGCAGGGAGCCAGGCTGGCGGGTGCTCGGCACCGCTGAGACTCTTTCTCTGTGAGCCATCAACGCTTTGGCAGGCTCCTCACCTGAGCTGCCAGCTAAGCCCTTTCTTTCACAAGAACCAGTGTGTGAGGAATGGGCTGAGAGATCCAGAACCAATAGACATCTCTCTGATAGTGGGAGAAAAGTGGGAGAAGAGTGTAGAAAAGAGGGAGAAGAGAAAGGAAGGTAACTGAGAAGAGTCGGTTGCCTGAAATATGGAGTGGTTTGAAACAGAGATTGCCAGCTGGATTTTAAATTGTGGCAGGTGCATGGCAGAATGACAGAAACCTTGAAAATGCTGTGAGAGCCACCTTGCCTTACAGGCTGATAAACTCATGTCTATTAGGATTAACAGATTGAAAGGTGGTTATTTTCTACTGAATTTTTTTTTAATGTTAGGTTTTATAAGGTAAAAAACTTTATGGACCAATTTAATTAGATATTTCTCCTGTAACATGATAGGTGGGATTTAGTTGCTAAAATCCAATATTTTTGCACCATCTAAGATGCCTTTGGACTTTCTGCTTGATCTCCAACTATCTTTCACGAGAGGTGCAGATCTCCTTTGAGTCCTGTATCATCACTGCCTGTACTGTGCTGTAAACCAAGACCTCTGTCTAAAGCAGCCTGAGATGCCTATATTTAGGTTCCTGGATCACTCTCTGACTGTCTCACAAACCGACCATTCCTCTAGGCAGCTTTTATTAGCAGACCTTTCAAAAGCACATCAATGATGTGAAACAGAGTAAACACAACTATTCCACTGAGATTCCCTTTGAGATTTTGATTTAATTCAGGCTTTATGTGAATAGCAAATCTCAAGTAGGGAGACAAATGAAAGCTCTACATGTCAGCTGATCTCAAAAGGGGGAGTGAATGAGAACTTGATACAAAATAACACATATCGCAGATAAAGGTTCATCAAAGAATCAGGGCTAAATTTCTGCTGGATTAAGATGATGTAAATGATGTAAATCCATTCCTCACATCTGCTTAATACCTCTTCTTCATGTCTGAGAGCAGCTCTTCTGAAAAAGTTATAGAATACAATGATTCTAGCTCAGTTCCACTTAATATACAATTTTCACATTATAAAATTATATAAAAATTATTAATAATCAAAATATTACTGATAAAAAATATGTCAGAATAAATTAGCTCTTTTAATTAGGCAGAATCAACTATTTCCTTGCTCTCATTATCAGATGTAGTCAGGGTGTTATGCATGTGTGGATGAGTGTGTGTGTATAAATTTGAATTATGATGATAGCAGCCTCAACTCAGGATGATTTAATTTTTGCTTTTCCCATGGTAAATATTTATAAACCTATTATGGAAAAGACATGGCATTACAGAGATCTCGTGTGCTTTCTGGACAATTGCACATATAGGTAAATCTATCTGGACTTGTTTGTAGTATTAATTTATTATCTCCTTGCCAAGCTAGAGGAGAAGCCCTATTGGTCAAATTATATCAGTGAGCTGCTTTCTCTGTATAAAGGCCCTTAGACACAGTAGGCACATACAGATCTGAAATGTGTTCCCTACAGTTCAATTACTTGTCATCTATAATGATGTTAGTGAGTTAGTTATGGTCTAATTGTAGAATGTAATGGGTCTTGTCATAGGTTGGATTACTGAAAATAGCTTCTGTTCTCATTTCTGAGGTACCTAAAGGCGAGGTCTTCTTGGGAAATGTACTGAGGTCAAAAGGCTCTTGTTTCATTGTTGTTGTTTAGGATCCACCATATTTTAAATATAATAGAAGGACACTTACCATACTGCCTGATTTTGGTACATCCCGAAATCTGTCCAGAGTCTGAAATTTCTGATTTAACTCTTGAAATAATTCCATATGCCTCTTTCTTGTATGCATGACCTTCTGCAAAATGGAATATACTTGCTTATATTTATAATTGAATCTGGGAGGTTTTTTTTATGAGAAGCATTACTTTTCCCAACATAGTAAAGTAAATTGAATTTGGCAGGGCCTTTTTTTCCCCTATAGATTTGACCAACGGAAGTGAATTGCCCTTGCCCTTCTCTCTGCTGTGTTTATTGTTCCTCCTGTGTACAAGAGATTGTTTTAATCTTATGTTTACTGAGTTCCTGAAACTAGGGGCCACTGTTTTTATGCTAACTTGGAAGTATTCTGGAAGTAAGGCAATTTCTCAGAAGAATATTTCTCCTGCATATCAAGAATATTTTTTAGAACTACTCTTTTCAGCATGGATGCTTATATTTTAATTTCTATAGGAAAGCAACAGCACTTTTTAATGGTCCCTGCTGGAATAATTTTTTAAGAATGCTGAACTCAGAAATCTTGGCTCAAAATGGAAAATCCCCAAATGTTACATCTTTTTAATTAGACATCTTCTTGTCATTCAAATCATCATAAAATAGAGTTGAAATTGCATTTATATTAAGAAAAGTAGGTACATTTTTTCAATTTTACTTGCTTTCTTATTTCATGGACAAAGACATTGGAAACCACCTTCCCTCTAGCCCATGCTGAGGGCACTCCTCCACAGAAACTAATTATATGGCACTCCTGTGAAAGAGGGGGAGACCCCAAAGAGCCCCCACAATTCTCACACCTCAGTGCACGGGCCTTCCTCCACTTGGAGAGTGAAGCCTAGATTGTAAATTATGCCCATCAGAGCTGCTTTCAAAGGAATTAATGTTCAGTCATGGATTCAGAGCAGCCTCTGGAGCCAAGCTGAAGCTTACTGTTTGACCAGTCTCATAGTTCTGTGGTCTGGATGTTCTGGGGATGGGAGGGTCTGAGGATGCTTCACCTCAGTCCAACAGTGGACGGGCTTGGCTTTGCTTTTCTTGAGCTTTTGTAACTGCTTGAACCTGAATTACAGCCAGGGCAGCAGCCAGGAATGCTGATAAATGAAGTGCAGGACACAGGCTTTTGTGCAAGTCCTGATTTTGTGCCAAGCCTGCCTTTCCCTGCAGTTGTGAGTGAAACCCTCCAAACTTATGTATGTGGTGCCTGAGTGTGAACCTTTCCATCAAGTAACACTCCTGCCAAGCCTAGGTTAGTGCCTTTTAAAACAGAGTGGCAATAGCTGACTCTCAATATTCCTTTATCAATGCCAACTTTATCTTTCATTTGCATTATGTCTTTAGAAATTTCATGAAATGTGGCTTCTCTTTTGGCCAGGCATTTCTACTGCTGCACTGTAACACCTTAATACAGCCACACAGTAGCTTCAGAACTGCTTCCCCTCTGAGAATAGAGTTTGGCAACATGTCTCACAAAAGAGACATGAGACATAAGCAATTAAAAACCTATTATCTTGAGTTGTGGGGTGAATAAGGGAAAACCCTTTGCAGTACTTGGTAATAAACTCTTTGAAAAAGGTAATTTAAATAGACATAGCTATCTAAATTTATGAGAGGAGTTTCAGTTAAGTGACTTCCTAGGGATTCTTTTAAGATATTGCTGCTATGGTAGATAGGAGTATATAGCAATTTTCATATACGTAAAGTTTAAAAAAGAAAGGTTCTACCTCAAAGATTATTATTGGCTTAAATAAGGAGACACAGTCATGGGAATAAAACAGTTTTGGTGGGTTAAAACGCTAGCTCTAAAAGGCAGGAAATAACATAAGGGTGTGAAACAAGTGTCTCCATTTGCAAACTTTTAGTAGAAAGCTGGGACTAGAGAGAATGCTACTTTCTGGTATCTTTTTCCTTAATCGTGTACCGAAGATGTCATTAAATAGCAAATATGAATAATGCAAATGTCTTACTCAGTTCATTACATTATTCCTGAGGAGAAGCACGTGGGAGGAGAAATAAAACACTTGCACTGGGAAGCCTGCCAGAAAAAAAGTCTTTACATTTTATTCTTAATAGCAGCATGACTGGTATGAACATGTACCTATGGATCTTTTGGTTACTTTTTGTTTTCCTGGCTTCCATTCCATAATTCCTACCCACTGACACCCACCCCCTCCCTACTGCTTACAAAGAACAAGCTGAACTGAAGGTGCAGTGACTTAAATTTCCAACTTTAACTCAATTTCTAGAGTTCTTTTAAATTCCTGGTTAGAAAGCACTATCTTTTCTCCTTTCTAGAAAATATGCTCTGTTCGATAACTTTCTCTTTTATGAGAAAACAATCTACAAAGTATTTGTAGGGTGTTATTCTGTTTTCTCTATTAAATGGGCAATGTGGACAATACCCCTTTATTAGTCTTAGAAATATAGAAGTTTTAAAAATGGAGATCTTGACCACTAATACTAGGATGACTATGGTAGCATCAAGATCTGAAAAGGATGGAAACTGAACTTATGCTGCCCTTTTATCTTTAGGTGCAGCTGCACAGTTGCCCATTGATGCTGCATCCCTGCCAGAAGCACCAGAGTCAGCCAGCAGGCTGCAGATCCACATCTTCTTGTGGTGTCTCTTGAAGGTTTCATAACTCTCATGTCCCACACCCTAAGGGGGGTCAAGCTGAATTGATACCCCTTCCACATTTCTACCCCCACTCCTAAGTCAGATCGAGTGTGCGTTTTGAAGAGACTACACCTTACTCTGATGATCATCTACTTATAGAAAAGGATTCAGAGCATGGATGGCTGTCATCAAGATGGGGAGAACTTCAAATATAACTCTGTACCCATCTCCCTCTTTTATTTATGATAGGGCTTTAGATGAACTCTAACTCAAGACAAATATATTCATGGATATTTCTTGACACCCCACCTGCAGTACTGTATTCAGCTCTGGAGTTCCCAACATAAGATCTACATGGACCTGTTGAACTGAGTGTATTGGAGGGTGACAAAGATGATCAGAGGGCTGGAGGACTTCTGTAAATTCAGACTGAGGGATTTAGGGCATGTTCAGCCTGGAGATGAGAAGGCTTCAGGCAGCTCTTACAGCAGCCTTGCAGTACCTAAGCGGGGGCCTACAAGAAAGCTGGAGAAGGACTTCTTACAAGAACATATAGTGATAGGACAAGTGATGATGCCTTTAAACTGAAAGAGGGTAGGTTTAGATTAGATATAGAAAAAAAAAATTTATGATGAGGGTGATGACACTGAAACAGATTGCCCAGAGAAGTTGTGAAAGTCCCATTCCTGGAAGTGTAAAAGGCCAGGTTGGATGAGGCTCAGCCTGGTCTAGTGGAAGGTGTTCTTGTCAGTGGCTGGGGCTTGGCTCTAGATGATCTTTAAGGCCCCTTTCAACCTAGGCTATTCAGTGATTCTATGATTTGTGGTCAATCTTATAAATGACAATATCATCCTCATCATCATCACCACTACCAGGTAATTTAATTTGCCTTGGAGATTTTCCACATTGTCACAGTTAAAAATGTTCTCTCTCAAATCTTGTACAAAGCAGCTAAGTTAAAGAACAGATGGGGGAATCCCTTCCCAGCCCTTTAATGGAAACATGTTGTTTTTTCAAGACGTTATAGGTATCATCAGTTACCAAACTTGAGAACAGAAAAGAATTTTTCCCTTCAGGCATATTTTTTTTTCACCCTTGCCTTCAAGAGATGTCTTCAGGTTAGTAAGAGAATGATTTTAAACTTTTGTGAGTTATAATGGTATTATAATAAATAGCTATGGCAGATGAAATTCTGAAAGAATGCAGCTCCAGCAATCAGTGGTCAATTTAGCATTATTGTTGGTGAAAGTCTACTGATCTGTGGAAAGAAGACAGTCTAGTATATACACTTGTCCTGTGTATCCTTGCTCTCCCTCAGAGCTAGGGATTACTTGAATCCTGAGGATCAGGGTAATAAGGCAGTTTCCTGAATTATTTGGCATAAATGTTGTTAACAGAGTAGATCCAATGAATGGCTCATAGAAATGAGAGAGTGGGGTGATTGGGGAAATCCAAAAGTCAGACTCTCTCATAGAATTTAAAGGTAATTGTGATCCTGAATCCCAAAATGCATGCCAATAGTACTGTTTAGCTTTCCTGTACGTTTTTGTAATTGCCAGTATACACCTATTATAGAGCCCTCCTGGGAATTTCTACAGCATCTGTATTTCTGTTCAACATAATTAGAATGAATTTTATTTGATCTGACAGCTAACTGTTAGTCAGAGACTTAATAAAAAAGCTACCTGTCCAGCTCTAGAGAAAAAATGACAGGAGTTGGAGGGCACTTAGCTGGGCTTAGCACAGCCTGTGGCAGCAAGGATCCAAGATGTCCAGACCAATAATTTTGCTCATGTTTTGGACACCAGACTACATGAATAAGTCTAAACTTATCTTTATTAATAACAAAAAAAGAGTTGTAAAGTTGTTTTATGTTGACTGTTCATCTAGCAAACTTCCAAGTTAAACTAGATAACTCACTGTTTTACAAAATCTAACTGTGGAAAGTAGAATATGTAGCAGGAATACTTCCTGCAGACAGACTAAGCCCTGTTGGTTAAACTCTGTCTTTTTTTTTTTTTCCTACATGAAGGGATAATTTAAGAATGTAATGGTAAGTTATTTAAAAAGGGAAAACAAGATACAGGTGTCCAGTTTTGAGACCCCCCTCTCTCTAATCAGCTTTAGATCTGTCATAAGTGTTTGCCAGTTTTGATGTTATCTTTTTGTCTCCATTTTCCTTTTCTCAGTTTCCCTTGACTGAGATACAATTTTTCTATAACAGAACCCACACAGTCACAGGACTTTCACGATTTATAATCCATTGCAAAGGCCCTTAAAACTACATCTCTATTTTGCATGCACTGAGGATAATAGAGGCAGAGGATATTTTGTGGCATTATGTGGTCTTAGTCTGGCTGTGCTCACATTACATAGCAGCTTGCTTTGAGTAGCTAGTACAGCTTTCTTCTGTAGCTCTTGGAAAAAATTGGCCTTTCTTATATTTATTTTTATGTATGTTTATTGGGTTTTTTTTTCAAATTACTTATATTAAGGGAAATGTTCAATTTGAAGCCACTAGAACAGTCTTCTTCTTTTCTTTTTTTCTTTTTTTTTTTTTTTTTTTTAAGTATGAAACCACGAGTCTTTAGTAATAAGTCAAACATGCCCAAGACTATTCTCAGGCAACATCTAACATGGAATGTTTTCCATGAATACTAAATTCTATTAAATTCTCTTTGTTTCCCAAATAAAAAGCCTAAAACTAAATTGTCTATTGTGAATGGTACCCAGACTGAACTGAGTCCCTAATGACACTCAAGAACTTATTGGAAAGACAAGAGTGGTCCAGACGAAAATAGTGAGGGTCTTCCTAAAAATTAATCCATATTAAAGCTGGCATTTTGGCACCCAGGAATATTCCCTCAAATGTCTAATTTATTAAGACAGACATAGCCTGAGTATTTGCCTTGTATGTATATAGAGACACATGTGTGAAAGGTTGAGGGTGTAGAGACTGCTGAGAGAGTGTTAAAAGGAAAAGGACAGAGGCAGCCAAACTTATCCTATCCTGGTCCACACTGCACACTTAATATTTGTTATCTTCAGAACCACATTCATGTCATTCTATGATTTGATATCCTCAGAAATGTGGAAGGGCATTGTCTCAGAGAGTGCCAGCTGGCACTGCTCACAGACAAAGCAGAGAAAGTGTGTTCGATCCCTTTGGCTCAATCTTACCTCCAGACTGTATTCTATTTTGCTGTCAAACTGCTTTGGGGATATCCAAAGAGCAGCATTTTGGTCACACCACACTATCTCAACATTTTTTGTCTTTTTTATTTTGTTTTACCTTAGACAGACAGCCATGCTATGTGTAAAGATACAGGAAAGCCCAGAGACTTAATCAGAAGAATCATAAAGCTAAGAGCTGAGACAGGGTTAGTCTAAATCAATACTTGTAAAAAACAGTAGCAACTGGCACCATATTGCTACTGCTCTCAGTTCCTTAGCATTCACTACCAGTGGCCCCATCTTTTCCTTTTTACAAAATAAAATTATATTTTCCTGCATTTTAATAGTAATTCTAAAAATACTAGGCCATGGAACAGCAATACTCCAAACAAGTTAAGAAAAAGCTGTAAATAAAGAACACAAAGCTGGGAGAGGTGGCTGATATGCCAGAGGGCTGTGCAGCCCTTCAGAAGGACCAGGACAGGTTGGAGAGATGGGCAGAGGACTGTTTGAAACTCAACAGAGGAAAGTGCAGGGTCCTGCACCTGGGGAAGAATAATTCCTTGCAACAGGACAGGCTGGGCTCTGACCTGCTGGAAAGCAGCTCTGCAGAGAAGGCCCTGGGGGTCCCTGTGGACAACAAGCTGCCCCTGAGCCAGCAGTGCCTTGTGAACAAGAAAGCCAAGGGTGTCCTGGAGTGCATCAGGAAGAGCAGTGCCAGCAGGGTGAGGGAGGTGATCCTGACCCTCTACTCAGCCCTGGTGAGGGCACATCTGGAGTGCTGCGTCCAGTTCTGGGCTCCTCAGTACAAAGGGACATGAAGCACCTGGAGCAGGTCCAGGGGAGGGCAACAAAGATGACCAAGGAATTGGAAAATCTGTCTTTTGAGGAAAGACTGAAGAAACTGGGCCTGTTCAGCCTTGAAAACAGACAATTGAGAGTGGACCTTATCACTGTCTATAAGTATCTAAAGGGTGGCATTGAGGAGATTTCCAGGCTCTTCTTGGTGGTGCCAAGCAACAGGAAAAGAAGCAAAGGGCAGAACCTGATGCACAGGACGTTCCACCTGAATATGAGGAAGAATTTATTTGTTGTGCAGGTGACTTTGCACTGGCACAGATTGCCCAGAGACGTGGTGGAGTCTCCCTCACTGGAGCTATTCAAGAACCATCTGGACACAATCCTGTGCCATGTGCTCTAGGATGACCCTGCTTGAGCAGGGAAGTTGGACCACATGACCCACTGTGATCCCTCCCAACATGACCCATTTTGTGAGTCTGTGACACCATGTGAGTCAAGAGAAAACATGTAATGGGAATCCTGTTTCTTGAGAGCAGAATGTGTACTGCATTGTTGGTATTTATTTAGTTTTGGATTATGTTCCTGAGTGACAGGAAGAATGTTTTAGTATCTGTTGCCATAGAGAATGCTCTCATTGTGATATTTCTATTTTTCAATGAAAAAAACAGTAAAGTTTAGAATTCTTTATATCATTATAGTTATAAAATTTCCGACTGAATTTAATTTTACATTTACTTCCTCATCAGATTTTTGTTATTGTTTTGTGCTTTTCTTCCTCCTTTCTATACATTTATCCTAAAGCATATTCAGGGTAATTGCAAACAGGGGGGAATTTTTGATGTTATGGTTGATGTGTGCTGATCAAGGGCTTTCAAATTTTAGCCCACGATCTGTGGGTTCCATACAAATGTAATTGTTCAGTTTCTTTGGAGACACACATAATGAATTATATCAAATTACCTCTATGCATGAACAGACAACCTATGTGAACACCCCAAATTATGAACAGCTTCTTGAAAACTAACTGCTATGTTCCTTCTGGTAGAAATCAGAGAAAAAACTTCAAACAAATCTCTAAGAGACTTAATCATATTGACTGAGATAGAACAGAATGGTCATTAATGAACACAACTAAAACTTCTCACTCCACAGGATATGTCAGAAATTATGCATATCCAACCTAAAGAACCTTACATGAACTTGATTTTTTATATAGCATGTGATCCATAAGCTTTGAAACCTGCAGCACTTCATCTTTCAGAATCTGACACATTCATAATCACTACTTGCATGTGAAACCCCTATTTCAGTAAGGTAGTGTTGAAGAAAGATAAAAGAAATTATTGAAAATCTATTGAACAAGGCAAACTTCTGCTATGATTTAGCCTGTCCTAAAAAGTGTCATACTTTTCCAGTAAGTAGATAGCTAGCCAGAAAAAAAAAAAAAGAAAAAATAAATCAAAAAACCAAACCCAGATGAAAATGAAGAGGCAAAGAATTTAAAAACTGAAATCATGATGGTTAATATTGCAATATGACAGTTTGCTCTCAGAATATTTTGCAAACAAGTTGCACCAAAGTAGTTTTAATGAATTGTTCATCATGTTCTGTACAGTACCAATTGAACAACCCTATCGCATCTACTATGCCAGAAGGCTAAAATCTGCTAAAATGAACACTTCACATTTACTTTTAGGAAAAAACTTTTAATATTCAGGAATAATTCAGTAAAACTTACTTCAAAGTCAAGGTCCGAATAACGTGATTTTCTTCTCTATTAAGCAGTAAAAAAAAAGAAAAAAGAGGTTTTATTAACAAGGGGACTATTCAAATCATATTAATGAGTCTAAATAACATTCTTGTTTTCCCATCAGGTATATATTAAGTATTTTTAAAGAAGATATAGATTTTATCTTGATAATTTAATGTGTGACTTTGCATAGTTTATTAACCAGTATCGTCATATTTTCTCTGAAGTAAACCAGACTGCATTTCACTGGGATGAATAATGTGCATGTTATTTGCATGCAATTGAACGTGTTTGTGTATAAAATAGATCTATTTCTATATTTTCTGTGGTACTTAAAAATTGTCATAATATTTATACATTTTTACACAGGTACCTATACATATCCATGATTTAGAATTTTTATAGGTTTACAGAAATTGATTCTTTCCTACATCAGGTTTACATTGGTACAACTCCATTGATTTTAATGGAATAAATGACAGCAAAATCAAGCTGAAGCCACAGCTTCAGCTTGTTTGTTTGCAATGACAATCTGAATGGAGAAAGCAATGACTTTGTTTTAAACTTATGACAAATCTGATTCAAAGCATCTGATATAAAGCAAGAATGATTTACTAGTGAAGTAATCACTTGTATAAAATGCAACAGAATATGACTGCTTAGACATGTCACAAATAATTTAGCACAGAATTTTTTAGATTCAAAAAAAAAACAATTATAAAGTCAAATTATATCAAAAAGAATCAGAAATATTATAAAGAAGGGATAAAAGTATATTTTTTTTTTCTTTTAAAGTTGCATATTAAATGGCTTGCAATAGATTAAAGAGATGTAGAAAGAAGAANCAGGACAGGCTGGGCTCTGACCTGCTGGAAAGCAGCTCTGCAGAGAAGGCCCTGGGGTCCCTGTGGACAACAAGCTGCCCCTGAGCCAGCAGTGCCTTGTGAACAAGAAAGCCAAGGGTGTCCTGGAGTGCATCAGGAAGAGCAGTGCCAGCAGGGTGAGGGAGGTGATCCTGACCCTCTACTCAGCCCTGGTGAGGGCACATCTGGAGTGCTGCGTCCAGTTCTGGGCTCCTCAGTACAAAGGGACATGAAGCACCTGGAGCAGGTCCAGGGGAGGGCAACAAAGATGACCAAGGAATTGGAAAATCTGTCTTTTGAGGAAAGACTGAAGAAACTGGGCCTGTTCAGCCTTGAAAACAGACAATTGAGAGTGGACCTTATCACTGTCTATAAGTATCTAAAGGGTGGCATTGAGGAGATTTCCAGGCTCTTCTTGGTGGTGCCAAGCAACAGGAAAAGAAGCAAAGGGCAGAACCTGATAGGCTCTTCTTGGTGGTGCCAAGCAACAGGAAAAGAAGCAAAGGGCAGAACCTGATGCACAGGACGTTCCACCTGAATATGAGGAAGAATTTATTTGTTGTGCAGGTGACTTTGCACTGGCACAGATTGCCCAGAGACGTGGTGGAGTCTCCCTCACTGGAGCTATTCAAGAACCATCTGGACACAATCCTGTGCCATGTGCTCTAGGATGACCCTGCTTGAGCAGGGAAGTTGGACCACATGACCCACTGTGATCCCTCCCAACATGACCCATTTTGTGAGTCTGTAACACCATGTGAGTCAAGAGAAAACATGTAATGGGAATCCTGTTTCTTGAGAGCAGAATGTGTACTGCATTGTTGGTATTTATTTAGTTTTGGATTATGTTCCTGAGTGACAGGAAGAATGTTNGCATTTTGGCACCCAGGAATATTCCCTCAAATGTCTAATTTATTAAGACAGACATAGCCTGAGTATTTGCCTTGTATGTATATAGAGACACATGTGTGAAAGGTTGAGGGTGTAGAGACTGCTGAGAGAGTGTTAAAAGGAAAAGGACAGAGGCAGCCAAACTTATCCTATCCTGGTCCACACTGCACACTTAATATTTGTTATCTTCAGAACCACATTCATGTCATTCTATGATTTGATATCCTCAGAAATGTGGAAGGGCATTGTCTCAGAGAGTGCCAGCTGGCACTGCTCACAGACAAAGCAGAGAAAGTGTGTTCGATCCCTTTGGCTCAATCTTACCTCCAGACTGTATTCTATTTTGCTGTCAAACTGCTTTGGGGATATCCAAAGAGCAGCATTTTGGTCACACCACACTATCTCAACATTTTTTGTCTTTTTTATTTTGTTTTACCTTAGACAGACAGCCATGCTATGTGTAAAGATACAGGAAAGCCCAGAGACTTAATCAGAAGAATCATAAAGCTAAGAGCTGAGACAGGGTTAGTCTAAATCAATACTTGTAAAAAACAGTAGCAACTGGCACCATATTGCTACTGCTCTCAGTTCCTTAGCATTCACTACCAGTGGCCCCATCTTTTCCTTTTTACAAAATAAAATTATATTTTCCTGCATTTTAATAGTAATTCTAAAAATACTAGGCCATGGAACAGCAATACTCCAAACAAGTTAAGAAAAAGCTGTAAATAAAGAACACAAAGCTGGGAGAGGTGGCTGATATGCCAGAGGGCTGTGCAGCCCTTCAGAAGGACCAGGACAGGTTGGAGAGATGGGCAGAGGACTGTTTGAAACTCAACAGAGGAAAGTGCAGGGTCCTGCACCTGGGGAAGAATAATTCCTTGCAACAGGACAGGCTGGGCTCTGACCTGCTGGAAAGCAGCTCTGCAGAGAAGGCCCTGGGGGTCCCTGTGGACAACAAGCTGCCCCTGAGCCAGCAGTGCCTTGTGAACAAGAAAGCCAAGGGTGTCCTGGAGTGCATCAGGAAGAGCAGTGCCAGCAGGGTGAGGGAGGTGATCCTGACCCTCTACTCAGCCCTGGTGAGGGCACATCTGGAGTGCTGCGTCCAGTTCTGGGCTCCTCAGTACAAAGGGACATGAAGCACCTGGAGCAGGTCCAGGGGAGGGCAACAAAGATGACCAAGGAATTGGAAAATCTGTCTTTTGAGGAAAGACTGAAGAAACTGGGCCTGTTCAGCCTTGAAAACAGACAATTGAGAGTGGACCTTATCACTGTCTATAAGTATCTAAAGGGTGGCATTGAGGAGATTTCCAGGCTCTTCTTGGTGGTGCCAAGCAACAGGAAAAGAAGCAAAGGGCAGAACCTGATGCACAGGACGTTCCACCTGAATATGAGGAAGAATTTATTTGTTGTGCAGGTGACTTTGCACTGGCACAGATTGCCCAGAGACGTGGTGGAGTCTCCCTCACTGGAGCTATTCAAGAACCATCTGGACACAATCCTGTGCCATGTGCTCTAGGATGACCCTGCTTGAGCAGGGAAGTTGGACCACATGACCCACTGTGATCCCTCCCAACATGACCCATTTTGTGAGTCTGTGACACCATGTGAGTCAAGAGAAAACATGTAATGGGAATCCTGTTTCTTGAGAGCAGAATGTGTACTGCATTGTTGGTATTTATTTAGTTTTGGATTATGTTCCTGAGTGACAGGAAGAATGTTTTAGTATCTGTTGCCATAGAGAATGCTCTCATTGTGATATTTCTATTTTTCAATGAAAAAAACAGTAAAGTTTAGAATTCTTTATATCATTATAGTTATAAAATTTCCGACTGAATTTAATTTTACATTTACTTCCTCATCAGATTTTTGTTATTGTTTTGTGCTTTTCTTCCTCCTTTCTATACATTTATCCTAAAGCATATTCAGGGTAATTGCAAACAGGGGGGAATTTTTGATGTTATGGTTGATGTGTGCTGATCAAGGGCTTTCAAATTTTAGCCCACGATCTGTGGGTTCCATACAAATGTAATTGTTCAGTTTCTTTGGAGACACACATAATGAATTATATCAAATTACCTCTATGCATGAACAGACAACCTATGTGAACACCCCAAATTATGAACAGCTTCTTGAAAACTAACTGCTATGTTCCTTCTGGTAGAAATCAGAGAAAAAACTTCAAACAAATCTCTAAGAGACTTAATCATATTGACTGAGATAGAACAGAATGGTCATTAATGAACACAACTAAAACTTCTCACTCCACAGGATATGTCAGAAATTATGCATATCCAACCTAAAGAACCTTACATGAACTTGATTTTTTATATAGCATGTGATCCATAAGCTTTGAAACCTGCAGCACTTCATCTTTCAGAATCTGACACATTCATAATCACTACTTGCATGTGAAACCCCTATTTCAGTAAGGTAGTGTTGAAGAAAGATAAAAGAAATTATTGAAAATCTATTGAACAAGGCAAACTTCTGCTATGATTTAGCCTGTCCTAAAAAGTGTCATACTTTTCCAGTAAGTAGATAGCTAGCCAGAAAAAAAAAAAAAGAAAAAATAAATCAAAAAACCAAACCCAGATGAAAATGAAGAGGCAAAGAATTTAAAAACTGAAATCATGATGGTTAATATTGCAATATGACAGTTTGCTCTCAGAATATTTTGCAAACAAGTTGCACCAAAGTAGTTTTAATGAATTGTTCATCATGTTCTGTACAGTACCAATTGAACAACCCTATCGCATCTACTATGCCAGAAGGCTAAAATCTGCTAAAATGAACACTTCACATTTACTTTTAGGAAAAAACTTTTAATATTCAGGAATAATTCAGTAAAACTTACTTCAAAGTCAAGGTCCGAATAACGTGATTTTCTTCTCTATTAAGCAGTAAAAAAAAAGAAAAAAGAGGTTTTATTAACAAGGGGACTATTCAAATCATATTAATGAGTCTAAATAACATTCTTGTTTTCCCATCAGGTATATATTAAGTATTTTTAAAGAAGATATAGATTTTATCTTGATAATTTAATGTGTGACTTTGCATAGTTTATTAACCAGTATCGTCATATTTTCTCTGAAGTAAACCAGACTGCATTTCACTGGGATGAATAATGTGCATGTTATTTGCATGCAATTGAACGTGTTTGTGTATAAAATAGATCTATTTCTATATTTTCTGTGGTACTTAAAAATTGTCATAATATTTATACATTTTTACACAGGTACCTATACATATCCATGATTTAGAATTTTTATAGGTTTACAGAAATTGATTCTTTCCTACATCAGGTTTACATTGGTACAACTCCATTGATTTTAATGGAATAAATGACAGCAAAATCAAGCTGAAGCCACAGCTTCAGCTTGTTTGTTTGCAATGACAATCTGAATGGAGAAAGCAATGACTTTGTTTTAAACTTATGACAAATCTGATTCAAAGCATCTGATATAAAGCAAGAATGATTTACTAGTGAAGTAATCACTTGTATAAAATGCAACAGAATATGACTGCTTAGACATGTCACAAATAATTTAGCACAGAATTTTTTAGATTCAAAAAAAAAACAATTATAAAGTCAAATTATATCAAAAAGAATCAGAAATATTATAAAGAAGGGATAAAAGTATATTTTTTTTTTCTTTTAAAGTTGCATATTAAATGGCTTGCAATAGATTAAAGAGATGTAGAAAGAAGAAGCTAGGTTGTGAGAGCTGAAAAGAATGCAAAAAACTTGAGAATAAAAAAAAAAAGATACATTCATCTTCAGGAAGGAGGGTTAAAGAAGGAAAAAGTACTCCAACCCCAAAAAGGCTTGCTGCTGAAGTTTAACCCTAGTTTTTATGATAGAGTATGATGGCTTTAAGTCATGGGGAAGGAATTTTTTCACACTGCACTTAATTTTTTCAGTGTAGAAGAATTCAAATTCACTATGTCAAGAGGAAGATAGCTTTTGATTTTGATTTTATTTCATTTAACAAACCTGCAGGTTTTAGTAAGCTGCTTTGTTTTCCTGAAATTGAAAGGAATGATTTTTACAAGTCTTCCAGCTGTAAAATGTGGAAGATGTTTGGTCTCTGAGCCCTTGATTATACCACTTTGTGACATGTTATCTGGTTTTGTAGTAAAATTTTAATGCTCCAATCCACAATAATATAAAGAATATTACTGCAGCACTGTCGACACTCTGATGCCTAAAGGGCTCTGAGGCTCTATAAAAGAACAGTTTAAGTTAAAACAACCAACAAAACAAGCTTTGGAGAAGCTATCTTTAATCATCAAGGCTTGATTTAAAGAGAATCTCTGCATTTGTGATGAGGAATGATCTACTTTTAAGGTACAATTAGACCACACCTACCACTGAAAAGGCTCAGTTGTTACAAAACAAGAAATATGTACAACAGATAATGAGGTGAAGTTTACAGGAGTAGCTTTGAAAAATGTTTGAAAAAGCTGTTTTTAAGCTGGAGTTCAGTAATAAATCTGAAACCACCGAATCCTAAGTAAAAATATAGCAAATTTAGGAAAAAAATGTGCAGTTTTCTAGGTACTGTGATTTGTAAAATGGAAACATTTGTATTTTGCTTTAAGTATGCTTGACCGCAGTGAAAATATTCCTGGCATAGCTGGATTATTACGTTTTGCACCCAGACAACTCTATCACTGTTTACATGGTGAAAATACACATCTAACAGACTGCAAAATATTCAGTTGTGCTCCTGGCAGAGAGAGGCAAGTATTACAATTTTGCTGTTAGTTCACACCAGTTATAACCAAACAGGTCCTATATCACAGGTTTTTTCAGGTGAGCATTTTTCTGGAGCTCAAAAAGAACCTATCACATTTATTTTAAACTTATATAGTAAGAACATCTGTTGTCTGCTTGTGCTTCACTTTTTTTGTGCAGCTGCATACCATGAAATACAGCACAAGTGCTGCCTGAGCATATTCTCCTAAAACATAAAATGTGTGTAACTGCCACGGGAGCAGCAAAGTTCTACAAGTTCTGAAAACCAAAAGATGCTGGTTACAAATGTGATCTTGAACGGAAAGTTATTTGCCATAAGGTCAGACACCCCCAGGTACATGATCAGGTCTCCTGGCTGCTACATCATTTCCTGACACGACTGTAGTGATATCTTTTGAGACAGGGAACATATTCAGAAGCATTAGGTCACTGGGAAATGTACAAGGATGAAGGAATTTCCCTCCAGTCTCAATTGGAAGTTGATATTTTACTCAATTGTTCTAGTTTCTATACGATATATTCCAGCCATGAAAATAATTACATTAATTGTGACAGCATATATTCTTCTTACATGAAGTTTGTTACGTCTCTTTTGGCTGAGGAAAATTGAGTTTTCCACACATACCTAAATGCTTTCAGAAATCAACCATCTAGCTGATTCTACACATTAAACTGACAAAAGCCAACTGAGTGGAGTAAGAGGGGAAATTTCCTTGTGTCAAATGACCTGCTGAACTGGTCACACCAATATGTTTCTTTACAAAAAGCTGTTCTTGTTATGCACCTGCAAAACTGAGAATTATTTTAGTAACATGAAAATTACACTGGAAGTTGGTGGGTCTTTTCCAAGGATCAGTTGGAGATTCACTTGAGTATTAATGTTAAAAGAACACAAGTAACAAAAAACTCTAAAGGATATTATCTATGGTTTGCCTCATTTAGTATTTTGTATTTGACCAGGTTCAGCTATGATGTTTCAGGAATGTTATAGAGAAGGGCAAGTATAAAATGACATTTCTACCACAATATCTTCCATAAGTCTTCAGTAGTTTAAGGATTTCCTTGGGAGGAATTTATTCTGAAATCTAAAATGTGCTGGGGTGGTGAATTTCACAATTTAAATATGTAAAACATGCATGACAAAGGACATTATGTTGTTTATCCCTTTGACATTTCATTTGATGTTCCTCTTTTTGACACTATAGGAGATATGAATAATAGTTTCCTATTCACCCCTCACTCATCTGTTCTCCAAGCTGAAGAGCCTCAAATGCTGGAGAACTACAAGGGTAAGTAATAAAGGGACTGTATAAAAAACTGAAGATGCATGCAATTGGATCAGCCAGTGGCAGGGAGTTAGCTGGTATCATTCTGAAAAAAACGAGGGGGATGGGTAGGCAGTGAACTGCAACCCATAGAGTTACAAATGCTACAAAAAAAGAGATCAATTCAAGCAGGCAAGGGTGTGATAGACCTTTTTGTACAACTCCAGTGACAGTTCTGCATTGGTGCTCTACACTGGAAGAAGCCAAATCATGCCTGTAAACTGGGGAAATTTCAGAGGACTGTAGCAGCAAAAAGTACTTCTAGGAGGAAAGGATAAAGGAGTGATGCAGATTTGTTTAACTTTGTCTCTGGAAGAAGCAAACACAGGAGCTTGTACAGGACCCTTTGAAGGATATAAATACTGATAAACAAAACTGGTACGGGAAAAACTTGGAAAAAAAAATCAGAACTGGTATTGGGGAAAAAAGTAAATTTCTGTAACTATGCAATAATCTGCTAAGGGAAACAGTGGAAGCACTTCACTCTAATCTTGAAAGGGAAGTTTGACTGTGTTTTAGAGAAATATATTGTAGAAAGTGTTCTTGCATTGGTAGAAAAGATGACCTGCCAAGAATTTTTCCATCTCTGATTTCTATGGCTCTTTAATCTTAATTGATAAAACCCATTTTATTTTGCAAAAAACCCCTACCCTTCGTGCCAGAGCCAAAATAAAACTCTGTGAAAAGAGATTTGTGGTAGAAATTTATTTTAAATCAATTTTATTTTGTGCTAATCATGCTTCTCTGTGTAATTCCAGAACAAGTTCAAACTCTGCTGAGGGACAAAAATAGAATTTCGAAGAATAATTTTCATACACCAGCACACACTAATCCACTGGCACCAAGAAAGAGCTGCTCCTACTAAAAGACTAATAAAATCCCTCTCCATGTCTGTAAAACAACAAATGCCTGTTTTTCTCCTTATTCTATTCTGCATTACACCACTATCTGATTAATTACATCAGATACTCCTAAAGATATATTCCATTGTGCAAAGCATAATTGAAACCAGAGATACCATATTATAGTGAGGGCTATAACCATGCTTCCATTAATATAAAGTCTTATTATCAGTAGTTTATAATTCACTCTGAAATGAGATTTGACACACAAGATCTTAGCCTGAGGAGAATTTATTCCTGGAACAAAAGTAAAGAAAAATCCTTTTGGGCCCTCAGAGATATAAAGGTGGAATGTGGATAGATGTTTTTGATTTAAACTGCCTTTTGCGTGTATATAATTGAAAAACACTACAGTTTTTGAATAGAGGATTGTTGGCTACTAGTTCATAACATGCTCTAGACATAAAGCCAGCAAATTTCCATGAAAAAATGAATTTAATGTAGGAATTTTAAGTCTTTAAAACATGCCAGCCAATTTAGTACATCAACACACAGCACAAACATAACTTCAAAGATCTCACTTTAAAAATATTCTGACAAATTATTGTGGCCTGCTGCTACCTGTTTTTATAGGGCAGCCTGCATATCTATTTACTCAATCAACTAAGACCACTTGCTTTGTGCTTCTGAATGCTTTGAGGGAAAATGCTGAACTTGTTAAATAGACAATTCTAATATGAAGTCTGCAATATAAGCTGCACTTTGTAAGACTGAATAAAATTTCAGTTCTTCACATCTTTAGTTGCTACAATAAAGTCTGCCTGATTCTACCCTCACTTCTGTAAGATAACCTGAAAATAAGCTGCATCAATTTCTGAAGCCAGAGGACTCTGAGACCGACTCACTCAAGTGAAAGAGAGGGTTGTTATTGAGCTGGACTTCATTTTACTGAGAGTCACAAAATTGGCAAGAGCAGTTTCCACAGCTTATTGAAGAATGAAATGAGGAATGGGAGGGATAGAAATCTGAGATACAGAATGCCTGAAAATAAATGCAATGTGGAAACATGATAAAGAAGAAATTCTTGTGGTGCTTGTCTCTCTCTTTTTGTTCTCTCTTTTTACTTTTTTTACTTCTCATGTCATAAATCAAAATGACTTCACACCATTTTGCTTTTGTTCTGCCTGATGCTCTGGTACTTTATTGATGAGATTGACTATTTTAACTTTGTATTTTTTATCTTCTTTCCTGGTTTGGGTATTAAAAATAAAAATAATAATTTAGACCTTGTTCCCTCTCTGCTGTTTTTATCTCATTCTTCATTTTGTTTTTTTTTTCTCCATTTCTGCCATATTTCCCATTTTTTTAAATTGTCTTTTTTTCTCCTTATTATATTTTACCTATCTTCACTTTTTTTTTGCACTTCACTAACTTTAAAAGATCCCTTTATTTTCTCAGCTGTAACAGTATTTTCTTCCCTAAGTCCCCTGTCAGTGATTTGGCCAAGGACCTACAGAGCTGACTGTCTTTGAATGTATTAAGAGCTCTCATAAATGAATACCGAAGGATTATTTTGGTCACACAATCAACTTACTACACATAAAGATCTCACAGCAGAAACTGAGACAGAAAAACAAAGAAGATATAAGGCTGGAAAGAGAATTCCAGTTCTTTACATGACAAATAATCTGTGAAGCCCTTTACTTCCTGTTCTTATAAAGCAGATGACGTTTTTTCCTCTTTAATAGTTATCTTTATTGTCTGTCTTTGCATGTTCTTAATTTTATAATTCTTTATAGTCTTTGTCTTCTTTCAGCTCTTTTCCATTTCTGCTCACACTACACTAACCATAATTCCCTTCAAAGAACCATTCATTCTTCTTCCACAAAGGTAATGATGCAAGTCCCTTCACAGGTATCTACTTCTTCGTCCATACTTTTTTGCCCAATAAAAAGAGATGAATCACTTATCCTGGAGATAAGTTTCCCAGATCAGCTTCTTCCTCTACATTTAAACCTCCCAACTTTCCTCTGCATCTAAGTGCCTGGGAATGCAATACTTCACTTCAAAGTAATTTCATTTTAATGAGCACAACAGTTAGTGTACATTTTCAAAAC
>VZTR01016436.1:81007-101130 GCA_013400775.1 Chaetops frenatus | reverse complement strand
TGTCGTCAATGGAAGGAAAGAGGCATCACTGGAAATTAATATAGAGTGGATGGTATGGTGGTATGTATGTCCATCTTCTCAAAGAATTATGAATTTTCCTCACATATCTCATTCATATGTCTAATCTTAACTGGACTGGATTTAAGCCTCTATATCTGACAAAAATTATCTGAAAGACAGTATTGTAGATAGGTGGGGGAGGATACTGGAAGGTGACCTTAGTTATTCTGCTGCTGGGTTTGCATTAAATTTGAGAACTCCTGTGCACCACCTAAGACCTATTAACTGATATAATGAACTGAGGGCAGTAATTTCTTTAACAATGCAGACTTGTTTTGAAAGAACCTGTCTATCTGAGCACTGAATGGGCAAGCACTTAAACTATCTTTTAGACATTATTTTGAAAATTTGTTCACGGTTATACATATTCAATTTAACAACAACCGAAACATGGATAATTTTTGATTCCTTGCAGATCCCCACACTTCTATTTTCTATTCATTTTTCAATTAAATAAAGTAAAAACTTATGTTAGTACACACACAATAGAAACAGCACAGAAAATATTTTGCTTTCAAAGCCTGTAAAGATATCTCTTGCAAAGAAACTAAATTCTGTTCTTCTGCCCAAACTCTTCATAAAACTCCATCTACATAAAACTTTATTTTAAAAGAAATATCCATAAGTATCCACCATTTATGAAGTATCAGCCATAGTTGCATCTAAAAATTGAAAAATGAGGCTGAGTCTCTGTTTCCCTACACGGACGGGTCCAAACATTGCAGAGTAATAGCTAATGGCTTCAAGTTTGCACACAGAGTACAATTTTTTTCCATGTGTAACTTCTTTCAGAGAATGAGTGAGTTCCATGTTTTTCTCATCTGTCTTTCTCTGTCCCACAAAATGCCATGTTTCACAACATTTGACATGCTGGTGAAAAGTATTCCCAGTTCTTAAAGAGGCCCAAGTATGAAATTAACTCCAGCTTTCTCCTGGCTTTCATAGATAAAAGCTTAATAAGAATGGTAGTATTTCATGCTTAGGTCTTAAAAAAATATTTCAATAGTTTTCACTTTGAAAATGCTTAAATCCCACAGACAGATTGTAGTAATAACTGAAAGCCTTTTAAAGGCTTTTCAGTTTACTTTTGCAATCTGACTGAAATCTATGATACTCCACACGAAGCCCACCTGTAGCTATTTCAGACATCAGTTGTACCAATGCCTGCATACACATGCAAACAAAACTAGATCAGTAAATGGTGAACTACCGGATGGAAGAATCCAAGGTTTACACCAATGAGAGCAGAATCAGACCTATCATATCTGAGATAGATATGATTGTCAGCAATATAATGGCAAACATTTTCGACTGCATGTGCTTGCAGGTAGGGCCAATGATCAGCACTTGTATCTTGTAGGAATAGTTTTTCTTCTCATAGCAACACAGAATTTTCCAGTGGACTTTACCTGGTAGGTCACGAAATCCTCGGCAGTCGTGTGGAATGTTAAATCTCCAGAACTATATTGTTTCATACAGACTGGCTCTGAAACTTTAGTCTTGTTTTCTAGGTATAAACACTTCTGATAATAAGAGAAATATGAACAGCAGTGTATGATCCCAAACAATAATTTATACTGAATTAAAACATTAGCTTCACCCCTTAGACACAAGACACAATTTATTGTCTTATCATAAAACTAGAACAACGGAGCATGCAATTTGGTTATGCACCACTGACCTCTAAAGAGCTCATTGATATTGTGGATCCAGTTTCGCTTCGTGATAATCCTGCGTTGTCATCCAGCTCTGAGGCAATGAAATTCTTCACTGCTGTGCGGGGCTCAAATGGCAAATTCTGCATATGTTCTTGGGTGGGAAGATGCTGGTCTAAATTGATATTAAATTGGTCCATTACAGAGGGATTCATATTGAACTCGGGGTTAACTTTGTAGTGCAACAGCCTTTCATGAGGCAAGGTATCCATGCCTATATTCATTTTGCTTTCATCTTTCAGTGAGGGCTGGGTATTTACTGAGCCCCGGGGCATGACTATATAGTCGCTTTCTATCATCCGCTCTTGAGGATGGACTATGTCCATATCTGCACCTCTCAAGTTGTCATCAGTGCATAAATACACAGTCCTCCGCAGCTCACTGTTGTCTTTTTTCAAGCACTGATTGGCCAGTTCACTCATACTCATAGGCATGTGGAGACCTGTTGGTTGCTGGATGATGACTTTGGAGATGATGTTTCCAGGCAAGGTTGAATAGCTCATTCCTTCAGGGTTTGGTCCCTTTTCCTCCTCTTCATCATTTAGTGAAATTCTAGAAAGTGTTCCTGTTATAGTGGCTGCTCTGCAAGGTCCAATGTCTTTATGCAGAACTGTGGGTCAGAGAACAGAATTCTTACGGCACAAAACCATGTCAACTTAACACTGCTTTTCCTTCCAGTTTTATCTAGCCGTTCTTCCTTTACCAGTGCATCTTCTAAAGTATTTTTCTTTCCACTTATTAATTTTCATTTTATAAATATTGTTTTTGGAACAGGTTTTCTGTGGTTTTGGGTTTTTTGTTCTCTTAATCTAGTGAGTATAACTGACACGGATCTCTGACTAGCTTCAGTCATTTATATAAATTAAAAACACTTCTTAATTTATTCCTACTGACTTACATAGATTTTAGGTGACTTAGAGTTTAAGCAAAAGCCTGCCATGTGGAACTCATTAAGGGTTTTCCAAAAAAATACAGTATGACATCTATACTGCCATTATTAACCTCCTGGAAAATGTCAAACAGATTGTAAGGCAGAGTCATTTTGTCAATCCACTGTGATGACCTACCATAAGATTGTAACTGTGAGCATGTGTTCCCAAACTCCTAAATTTTCCTTTTCACTGACTTTTAAAAACTCTCCTCTGTTAAATTATGTTTTAAATAAAAGCGACAAAAGAATTACCACATTGGGAAGAAATTTCATTGATATCAGAAAGAATATTTTACTGCATTTGGAAAAGTTATAATGAATATAAACATGTTTTATAGAAGAGTCATAATCCACTTCTGTTCTAGGCCTATACCTTCCTGGTCAAACTTGTAGCAACATCCAGCAATTTTTGTTGGGATGAGTTCCACATGTAAAAGTTACCAATCCTGTCACAAAATTCACAATTTCCAGAAGCACTGAAGAATGGCTTTAAAAGCAAAACCTATATTAATCTTAAAAAAAAAAAAAAAATGTAAGTAATTCTAATAAGTTAAAAAAAAAAAGTAAATCTAACATCTGCAATGGAAGAAAAGGGATAGAAAGAAAAAAATTAAAGTCACTGGGCTTATTCCAGCTGGCTGCAGGGATTTTCTGGTCCCAGTTGAAAATATTTTAATTCACACCAGTGCTATTTTATACAACCAAAGCAGCTCATGGGCTGAGACAGAAAGACAACTTGAAGTATCTCAGGTATTACATTTACATTTCTTCTAGTTGCCCAAGGGCTCTGATGACCCAGATCCCCCAGAACCTGCCTGTCAGTTCACTACCTTTTTCCATAGCAAGCAGCTCATAAGACATCTAACTCTTCTTCCTCACACCGAACTAACTCTCATTTTTCCATTATGAAAAGAATAATTTGCTTCTAAACAGCAGTGCACAAATACCTGAAATCAGTGGCTGCTTCACTGTTTCCAGTGACACTTGTTCAGACATTTCAAACAGTGATCTATCCTTAAATTTTTAATACTCAGAAAGTGAGTTCAAATGCTTATCTAGTAAAGCCTGTTCATAACTGCATTCAGAGTCAATCCCCTCGAGGATGCCTCTGATAGGGCCCTCTGTACTGCAGAGCTTTGTTATCAAAGGTAAGAAGTGGGAACTACGTGGATCACCATTGGATTTTTGTCTGCATTGGATAGTGACACCCATGCATTTGTGTTACAATGTACTATCCTCATTCCTTCAAAATACACGTGCATATTAAACCTGATCTGTAAGGAAGAACTAAGTTTGTATTGCAAGAGACTCAACGGGCAGTTTTTTAAAGGTGGGTGACTGAAAACTCAAACTTCTCCTTAATGAGATCAGCTTTCCTGGCTCCTCACGTAGCCAGTGAAGAGAGTGTCCTTCAGGTGTGTGATGCAGAAGAGCTAAATCAGGCTTCTGCTCTGACTCACCCTGTGGAGAGGACACACTCTCTCCTTCCCTTTAGTGAAAACTGATGGTGTTTAGGCAAGACTGCTTCCCTAGGAAAAATTGCCCTTTGGAAATACCTCCTAGATTAAAAAAAATCTGTAGATTTTAAGTAGTCATTTATTTTACACTGCACTTTATTTAAAACAGGGTGGCAAACAAATAGCTGAAAATGTGTTGTCTTTAATATGTGGAAACAAACATAGCCAGCTGATTACAGCTCACACTACTAAAATATTTTTTAAAAACCCACAACTTTTTTCAGTAAAGTGGAATAAAACTTAATTTCCTTAAACTATTGTCTTAAACTGTTGATTTCACTTAGAGTCCTAAAAAACATACCCTCTTTAAAATGAATGCAAATGGATGCATCCTTCATATACACAGCTGTCAAGATACACTATTTTTTTTTTTTTGTCAAAATAAAATGATGTTTTCATATTTGCTTGTATACTGGGGAAGGAAAGCTTAATGTGTTAAGAATTATCTTCTTTCCACAACTATTTTTTACCTAATAGACAGTCACACCTTTGACTACTTTCCAAATGCTCCATTCTAATTAAAGGCCTTAGTATGAAAATTAATGTATTCATACTGTGACGTAATTTTTCACAATTTCTTTTGTTTAAATTCATAAATATTTCCTATAAACAGATAACTCCCAATATTTTTCTGGTTTTCACTTCACAAGGAACACATACAAGACTACTTTTTGCAGTTGGCTAAATACTCTCTCAATGTTCTTACCTGACCGACAAGCAATGTCCACATCCTTCTCAAAATCAGTCTGTAACAAGAAACAGTGAAACAGAAGAGCCATTATTAATTCAACAATAAACCACAATGCCTTTTTGCCAACTACTGCTTCCAAAATGTCCTACTTACAGGGTCACAGTCTCTTAAAAGTGGTTTCTTGTTGCTGAGAAGGTGAAGTGTATTGTTTTACAACAGCAGAGCTTTACAAAGTTTCCTAAAGTATAACTGGGTGGTTTTCAAAGTATGCTGCCTGACCAGAAAAAATAAAATAAAATAGGAGGAAGTAGAGTATATATAATTTTAATAAAATGATACATTGTATAGTTTTTAATGTATATGGAAGAATAACTTCTACATCCCATCAAAGGATCTTCTTTAAGGAAGTTTTCATAGTAATGTTATGAAAAGAAGTATGAAGAATAGCCTGCAATACCAATTACTGTGAATAAATGTCATCCAAATAGTCAATCCTGTTTGAAACTTCATTAATTTGTTATGGCATGCTTATTTGTTTTGAAATATTCTGTAATTTCTTGCTACTAATGTAGTAATATAAAATTTTTTTACTCTCTGAAAACAAATATTATTTATTTCATTGTACAAAAATTGTGAGAACTAAGAAAGAATTTTAACAGTTTGAAATCAAAGCACACTTTCCTAGTTAAACAAAATTATTTATTCTGTTAGAGAATTTATTTACTTTTAAAAAGTTTTCACACAAAGTTTATTCCATGCTAAATACTCAGTAAAACTGATCTCTTTCTTGCTTGTGAAGTCTAAACATTAAATTCTTTTTTAGTTATCATTTTGAAGGGCATCTTCTTCTGTACCTTGCATTTTTGCTGAGCCTTGCATGTCTTTAGGGCCTGATTCTGTCCCCATTAATGTAAATGACAAACTGTTCAAAGTGAAGAGACCAATATGTTGTCTTAATATATTACCTAATAATATTAGCAAAATTCACTATCTCTTAATTTAACATACTAAATAAATTCCCCTTGTAAAATGTGTAGGACTTTCTCTTTGTCTTCTTTAAGAAAATTTTTCAAGGCCTCATGAAGGGGAATACATCAGTACTCTTTCCACCAACACTAGAAAAAGTCACAATATATTATTAAATTATTTTTTATTCTCTTAAGAATCTTTTGTCCTAAAGAACACCAGTGGGTGGGAGATACTAATTCACTGTGCTCCACTAAATAATCACAGCAATAATTTAAAACTAGCTGAGATGTTTAAGCAAGCAGATAATGACCTGAACAGTCTTTTGCTTGTGTGTTAATATTTCAGCTATGCAAACTTGCTACATACAATACAGTAGCTTTTTCTTTTTGTTAGGAACACTAAATTCATAGTCAGAGAAGAAAATAAAAGCTAACCATGATTTGAGCATGTCCATTAGGAAAAGAACTTGAAGAATCTGCATTGATTGGATCCTGGCAATTTCTTAGTCGACATCTGAATGCATCTTGAACCTGTGGAAAAAATATCTTATACTGACTCTTGTGTAACATCATATACTTCTATTAGAGATTAAATTAAATCATATGGAATACAATGCATGACTTTTCTTAAGCCCACTTCATAAATCAGAGGCAATAAATATAAATGCTTATTTCTATCATTTCATAAGTCTGTTATAATTTTGGCTGCTATAAATTCATCAGTCTAGCACATCAAGACCACAGAATTAGTTTTATGTATGGCCAGAATTAGCTACTAGAGAGTGATTATATGATATTTAAGCCAAATCTGTCTTGGTGATAGTATTTAGCTTTGTCTTACTCACTTTGGTAGAGGTCTGATAACAAGATTAATAGATATACTGCTAACCATTGCAAGATGAAGTCTATTTTCTTCTTGATAAATGTATGATTCTTGAAAGACAGTTCTTTTAATCAGATATTTATTGAAATCAGTTCTTAACACTTATAGTAATCTCCCAACCGTAGTTTTAAGAATAAGTCTATTTGAAAGATACTACTGATTCCAATTATAATCTTTAACTCCATGTAGAGGGAATCTAATGCATCTCTTCTAGGACTGAAATTCTTCAGATGAGAGAAATATCTTCAATGTGAGCACAAGAAGAAAAGTGGAATTTTTGCACATAGACTGATTTCTTGAAAGTATGGAAGGAAGTTATCAGAAATCACTGTTTATTAACATGATCCATAAAGGAAATTTGAAGACTTGTCTCTATCACACAGTATATTTGAAGAATCATTTTTCATAGCAAATGCTATTTTTATTTTCATTTTGGACAGAGTGTATATCTAAAGAAAAAACTCTTATTCAGTACTTCTGTTAGAAACGTACTTCAACAGAGAGGCACATGCAAAAGGAAAATGCAGTTCCTGTTAATTTACAGCAGAATGCCAACATATTTTACTGCTTTCTCTCAACAATAAGGATAGCAAGGCAACTTTTGGAATATAATATTTTACAATGTGAATTTTAGTGCCAGAAATTCAAGTGTCTATATTAAATATATAATCATATTCCTGATTGCAAGATGTAACTTGGAAAACAGGAACTTGGTTGGGTGGTACAATTTCTTGTTTGAATATAAATGTACTATGAATGAAATGCCTGTAAGAAACTATATCCATTTATTATCTGCAAAAATTTATTGATGTCTTATTCAGAATAATTAAAAGGGAGAAAACTGTCTTCTACTCATGGACATTTTATGAACAGCAGAAGAGGATAACTCATTAATTTTTGCTGATGAGAAGCCGCCTTCTTTAAATCTATCATGTTTTATTGCGACTTGTTTAGAAGCTATCCCAAAAGCAAAAATAAAATTAAAAAAAATTCTAATTAGGAAGCATTTTTTAAAGGGCTCAACCCTTAAATGAGTAAGTGGGCTCTGGACCCTTGATAAGTGCCTGTTGCAGGTGGAGGAACCCAAAAATAGGACAGAAAGAAGAATGAAGCAAGGTGGGAAGGTTTGGATTGATTTCAAAACACAGAGATTTACCACATATTATAATTTAAAGTGTGCTGTATTGAAACTCAGATTCTGATTTTAGGCACTACACTTGCTTTGGTTTTCCATGTGTTTGATGTTACTTTAATTTGGCATCTCCCAGTTACTGCAAATTTAATCCAAGCCTTCTCTCACTTTATCAATGCTGAAGTTAGGTCACACTTCAGCGTTTTATACTCTTGGATAAGCACTGGCACAGCGACTTAACAAAAAATATAATAAAAAATGTCTCCTTCAAAGCATCCCCAGCTGTGCTGGATCTCATCTCAAGGCATATGATGCTTGACTCCAAAGCATTGTTACTTCAGAATATACTGTTTATCTTACTGCACTCTGTACAGTGGGCCTCCTAATTTTTGGCAACCTGTGTTCGTGGAGGTTCCCCAGTTCTAATAGCTCCAAAGACCTCAAGAATCTCATGTCGTACTTTCAGTGCCTTTTACATTAAAGCAGTGAATCTTGATTTTAAGATCCTCTTAAATGTTTCTTACAATACTTCTGAAGTGCAAGCAGCATATGATTTCAACATGCTAACAGAATGTCAAATGTAGCATTATCCGTGATACTGACATATGTTGCAACTTCTAGATGTCCTCACCCAAGTCAGAATCAAAATGGTTGAACTTTCTAAATACCAGCTTGTTCTTCTAAACTGCTTGTTAAAAATTGTTAGAGTATGTAAAGACAGTGCTGCATTTACATTTTACTTTAAAACATAATCTTGTATCTTGCCCCAGTCCTTTAACATCAAGTTACAAGATTTTCTTAGAGCCAGGCAGAGAAGGAGAGACAGATGTGATGAACGTGCAGATACCAGGGAAGTAGTTTCCTTAGCAACAGTAACCAGCTCCAAGCTTTTATAACTTACCCTTGCCCTACTCATGTACTTTTTATTTTTCTCCTGCAATTCTGAAATGTGGGCTCTAGACGCCAACGATGAATTTAATCCAAATGCTCTCTACTCTGCAGAGCACAGCTAAAGAAAAAAATACATGTGGGTTTCTCCTATCATCAGCATTAACATAGGTTACCAAGTGATTCAAATCTGCTTTCAAGCATCTTGTGTTCAAGCAGATCAGGCGAACTGTTTTGCTGAGATAGATAAGCTTCCATGCTGACCCCTTGTATTGTTCTTTGTCACATCCATCACCACCTTTCAATGCTAAATTAGGTGTTTAAACAGCAAGGTGAGGAAAAAAAAGCACAAGTCTAGGCTCTCTGGGTTAAGAAGGCAACACAAAGCAGTATCTAACTACTTTGCATTTTTCTTCCAAAATTTCCAAATAGTCTTTGAAAGACTCATGCTCAAAAAGTATCCTATTTATTTTTAAAGCTAGGAAATAGAAGTATAAAAATATTTAATGCCTTTCCAAAAGACACTGAATTGATGGTGGACAGAAACAGATGACACATAATTTAGTTGTCTTCCAGTTGTACATCTTAACTGGTGAAAATCCCTGGCTTCCTAATGCAGGCCCTGTCACAAAAGTTCTTCTGTACCGTGTGTTAGAGAAAGTAACAAATGTTTCCATAATTTATGTTTATAGCAATACAACTAAGAGGGCAAAAAGGGGCTTTTATATATAATTGTAGAAATCTGTATCTTTTTATGATGTAATGACAATAAAGGCATAGTAAAGCAGGGCTGTCCTCTTTGTTTGAATTTTATGGTGAAATATTCCTCCCCATATTTTTTTTCCCTTGACAGTCAGAATTATTGTTTTGCCTGTGCTGGCATGCTATAAATATTAGATCAATCTTATAGGCTATAACTGAGATAGCTTTCTAGCTGTCGTCAAGAGTGACAAATATGTTGGCAGGATTTCCTTGACAGGCACTGGCAGAGCTAAATGCTTTTGCAGACGATTCTTTCAGCTGGGAGGCACCACGTGCAGTGCAAAGACTGCACTGCCCACTCTGCATGACGGCCACTCTCTCGGCCTCTACTCGCCTGGGGGTCTCTGGAGCTGCAAAGCCAGACTCTAGAGTCACACTGACAAATAACTTACTGGACTTACATCTCTTTCTGTGTTGTAGACAACTCTGACTTTTCTGCTGCAAACTGAACCAAATAAGTGCAGACCATACGCAGCTTTGAAATTAAAATTGATTCGAGTGCATCAACTTTTACTTCTTTGTGCTTCTTGAAGAAATTTATATTAATTTTCTTTTCCCATATGAAAAATATTGCCTTACTTAATTCCTCAAGTATTTTGACCAGCTTTTAGTTTAAATCTGGAGGACTAAAGATTAAAAGTGTTCTATTAAATAGAGTTCAATCAGCAATATGGCTACTCTTTGGCTTCCACCAACACCACTATCATAATTCTGGCTGGAGATAATGTACTGATTAGTGAATAAGTTGTCTCTGTACATTTACTTTTGCCTAAGTTGTCATGACTGGAGAAGAAACACCTCTCATTTTGATAAGGGAGAATCTTATCAAACCTTGATGCTTCTTGGGCCTCACTGGGAAGTCTTCTCATGAGATTTTTTTTTAAATACCATGTAAATAGATAATTTAGCTGCTTTGTAAAATGTCTTTCTTCTAGAATTTCCATTTTAGAACTGTGATGTGTAACTGCTAAGACTGACTTGCTGGAACAACTTCTGTTAGTTGTTAAACAGAGTGATGATGCTTTGCAGTTAGATTATCTATAAATATATATCCATGATTTGCTAAACAAGCAGTGAACAAAATAAACCACAACTAGCTGATTTCCTACACATAAATCTAAAGAAAAGTTTCCTGTATAAACATATTTATAATCTGGTATTTTTGCATATTGCTTACATTAGAAAAAGTGAGCTAAAAGTGGTTCGAGTCAAGGTATCCTAAGAATTTGATAATTGAATTTACATATAGAAAAGATTAATTCCACCTCAATCAACACAGTCCTACCTGTGAGTATGGTCAGACAAGAATGTTTCTATGAGATGTTCAGCATTATTGAAGCATTCCCTGGGAATGAAGAATTTACAGCAAAGAGCTGCCATTGGAATAGGAAATCTGTCTGTAATTCAAGGCTTAGGGCATTGTTGGAAGATGTCTGTTGATTTTCATCTTTCATCAACAGTCAAAATACTTTTTTTTTCAAATAAGCTTCTGCATTACCGCACTGATGCACGCTTAACTGCTGCGTTATTTATTTTTTAAAAAATATTTTATACTGTGCTATGCTAAGTTATATTAAGAATTTCTCATAGATTTTGGTCCTTTTTTTTTGACAAAATCAATGACTGATAACCAGGTATATGTTCCAGTCTCTCTGGATCCTTAGAAAAGACACAAGAAAATTGAATTAAGACACAAGGAAATGGAATTAGAACATGAGGAAATGAATAAGAAAATTCAGATTGAACATTAGAAAAAGGTTCTTTGCCCCAGGGGTTGTCAGTCACTGGAACATACTTGGTCATGGCTCCAAGCCATGGCCAGGCTTTGAGGAGTGTCTGGGCAATTCTTAATCATATGGTTTAGTTTTATGTAGTTTTGTGAGGGGCAGGAAGTTAGACTTAATTATCCTTATGGGTCTCTTCCTAGTGATGATATTCTATGACTCTGTGAAAGATAATGTTCATACTGCTTTAGTTTTGAATGTTTCCCATACAAGCAAGAGGTATATATTTTAAAATAAAAATGATTCCCTAGGACAGTAAGTGGGAGCTGGTATGCCCTTTCTGGGCTAATTAATAAATCCCAATGGATGCAAAAATTTCAGTGACAAGAAAATCAGTATGAAACCACTATTCTTTCTGCTGAAAATAGATGCAGTGTCTTACCATTATACTAAAAGAATATGTGAAATGATTGCTTTCAGATTTACAGATGAGACTACCCACTTTCACAGATGTAAATCATATTGGGGAAGAAATTGCTGAAGAAAATAAGGTGATTGCAAGACAATTCTACATAAAATAGATTTTTCTTCAGTATTATCTCTTATTCTGTACATATTTTTATCAGAACAAAAAGAAAAGTCAAAGGAAGAAAAAAGATATTACATGAGGTAAGCCCCTTCCAATATGAGAGTTGATAAACCAAGAAATACAAAAGTTCATAGCCCCTAACAGCGTGAATAAAGTGAGAAGGAATCAGCACAATGTAAGGCGCTAATTTCTGCAAGATATTGACTTTCTTCTTTAAAAATTGAAAATTTCGTTATTTGATAAGATAATAACATATGCATACTGTGAGGGATAGTGATATAAATCTCATGCAAAGTAGTACAATACTGAAAGAATTGAATAATTTATGTCACACTTATTTTTCATTAATATAATGAATTCCAGTGTTTAAATAATGTCATTGGAGGAAAAGGAAACCCTTGTGTGAGATTCCTCACTCAGCATTGACAATAAACCTTTCTTGAAACATCTTCCCTGTTTGTTTCTTTTTCAGCCCTGAGGTGCTTTCAAATAACTCTTGTCCATTCCAGGGAAATATGTTGGACATTATAATTTGGTTTACTGGTGTGGTAAATATCCTGAAGTTGATAAATGACTAGCACATAGGTATGCCTGTGGACCAGGAACTACTCTCCAGTCCAGCTCCACCTGCTCATTTTTGATGGAGGGCCCCATTACCACAGATCTGCCAACAAAGCTGTTATGCTACTGCTCTCAAACCCATCTCAATAAAATGTGGGGTTAGTTAGCAGGTTAGGCAGGTTAGAGAAGCTGTCACCAGAGCCAGATTAAAGAGCCCTTGTGTAGGAGCTTTGCCATCATATTTCAGTGGTGATGAATCCTGTGGCAGGAGGCACTGAGCTGTGAAGGGCGGGCCAGGGCACTGCTTGTCCTCGCTGTTCTCACAGCACTCATCTGTCTTCATCCCCACTGTCCCCATAACTTTAGTATGTACCTGAGTTTGTACATCTGAAATGGTAGATCCTCACCAACATCATAACACATCATCTCCTTGTGCCCTCTTTCAGGGACAGTACAAGCTGAAAAAATGTTGTGTTTGAATCTGTTTTAGAGAGTGGAAAAATCTATAGCTTTTGTTCTTCAGAAGGGCATGCATGTTCGCAGTTTCCTATACTCATTGGGAAACACTAACACTTAGAAATCAACTGTACTTGGGATTGATTAAAAGACACCTTGAATTAAGTTGGTAAACTTTTACACTGATATTTTGCACTTGGAATTAACGGATCTTCCCCCTCTCTTTCACTTTTTCTCTTTTCCTCTTTCACTTGTTCCTATACATCTCACCATAAATTATTTTTCTCTTTCCATGAAGTATATTTCTGCAGAGCAAGCTGTATATAACATTAAAGAGCAGTTGAGAGATTAACAGAAGCACAGCCCTTTGGAAAACCGGGAAGCCGTTCCTCACCTCCCTTCGGAGAATACAATGGACCATGACAATAACAAAGCCTTGTAATGAATCAAATACTGCAAAAAGTATCTGAAATAGTATTGATCTTTTGTCTGTCATGGCCAGAACTGCAGACATCCAAGTCAGTGCTAGAAGTGGCAACACCACACAGGAACTCCAAAGGGATGCCCTATTGAAAAAAAGATAAAAGCAGCACTGTAATATTGTAAAAAAAAATTTAAAATTTCACTACTAAAATGAAACATATTTAGGATGTCACTTTATCAATTTAACTTGAAAAACTTAGACAAGAATGTAACAGTTGTACTTTATGTTCTAAAGAATATCCTGAATTCAGCTATTAAACACATTTGCAATTTTTAAAGTAAGTATTTAAATGTGCTTAGCACTTTATACAGTGTTAGCAAACACAGTTGTCATCATCAAACTATTGTCTCACATGCACTGTATAAGATTTGTAACAAGAAGATGTAAATGATCAGGACTAACATGGCATTACTGGCGGTGGTGGCTGACAAAGCTGTTGTTGAAACTACTCCACACTTGGCACATTTGAGCGTCAAACCGCTATGAGGCTCACTCATCTGACTGCAAACAAACAGAACACCCACAAAAAGAACAAAATATTGAATTGTCACCAAAAAACGTTGCTACTGAAATTTAGCTTTTAAATATGACGTCATGCAGAAAAAGTAAGTAGGCTTATTCAAGATGAATGCTATATATCATTGCAAAACTGTATTTTGTACTTTACATTATTGTTAATATTAAATGTTAATGCTACGGGGCTTAATTTCACGCAAACTCTATTTCTTCCATTTAATCTAAAAAAGGCCCCAAATGCGATAAAAAACTGCTCAGTACACTGAAGTAAACATAAGCACGTGCTAGGATAGACACACAAAGTGAAATCCCTCTATTCAGACCTGTTGAAAGACTGTTGCATCCAAACATGCTTGAGAAAGAGCACAGCCACTTAAAAGAGGAGTGTGAAGTATGTGACCATTACAGAGCATTAATAGGGAAAGAAACCTGCAAAATTTATTCAAGCATCAAATCAGTATGTGCATACTGTATAGTCAGATTTATACTAGTGACCTGCATGGCCCACTAATATGGTTTTATTCATGCCATATTAAGGTCTGAATACAGGGCTTGAAACATATGGAATCTGATGAAATAAATATCAGTTGGTACTAAAAAAAGGGTGACCTGTTTTGCCTTTTAATAAAACACAGTACACAAGCATTAAGCTCAAAGCATTTTGTATAGACAATTGTACCTCTGCACCTGTCAGAAAAGTTGAAGGACAAAACCTGGAATTTAAGTTTTCCATACAGCATTTATTCAGCTTCTTGAATCAACTAGATAAATATTTTTTCCTATTCCTTTTCTTTCTGCTATCAGAACCAGGAGTAATCATAGCTGAATAAGATATTATATAGCTGACAGGAAGGATGTTTTACATATTCCCAGCTGGAAAGTGGTCAACATGGTGAAGATAAGTAACATTTTTGGTTTTCTCACAGTTTTTTCAACCAACTCTTTGCTATTGCCAAACCCAGCACTCACAAGACTTTTAACATGCTGCCCAAAACAACACGGAACTCCAGTGCTTTCCACTTTGATAGACCAAATGATGATTTTCCATTAAAAAGTGCAATATATTTCCCATAAAAGGCAGTTTCTTCCATATGAAAATAGTGAGAACCATGGTCTTTTATAAGATGATTTTGGGGTGAGTAAATAAGTCAGTGAATCCACATCAGTTGGCACAAATTAAAAATATAGATTAAAGAATGAACTAGAAAAATGCCCTGGGTAAGTACAAACCAAGCTCACAAAAGTACTTTCTGTCTTTGCCTGGCAGTGCTTTAGCATTATTAGACTGGATTATTCTCTTTACCTGTACAAAACTGCTCTGGATCTTGCAAATAATAATAGAACTTAATGTGCGTATAAAGCAAATGTAAATTTTCAGCCTGGTAATTTGCATATGCTTTCTCTTTTAACAGGAAAAGAATTGAGATCATGATTGAGATCCATCAAAATATTTTTTCCCACTTGTTGGTTCTCCATATGCTTATTAAGGTGGTAAAAAGCATATGCACTTAGGATATTTTGCCCCATTCACTTGTTTTAAATCCTCAAGCTGAACTTTTGACTGAACTTTTGATCAATATAAGTCCAGTGTTGGCCAGGAAGAATGAAGTTGCCTTCCTGAGCAAGGCTGGCAAAAGATACTTGAGGAATGAGTGACAATCATCTTTCTAGAGGAGATCAAGTGCTGAACCAACTTCTGTGCCCCAAAGAATGACTCAAGAGATGTCATCTGCTAAGTAGTATCAAGGAATGCTGTTGCCAAGCCACCATCTCATAATATTACTCAAGTTAAGATTGTTTCTCATTAGGGTATCTACACTTTTTTTCCAAAATAGCTGGATTACTTTTAACAGAAAAATTTCTGATTCCTTATCCATTTATTTTAAAGTTAGATTATTTTAAAATAAAATACTTCTTTACTAAGTTGCACAATTAGAAAGCAAGTTATTTGTTTCATCAAGGAAATAAAGTATAAGCAAATAGATTTCTACAGCTTACAACTGAGTAGCTGGGGAAAAAGATCCAAAACAACAAAAAAACCAACAGTTAAATCTAAGTTAGAATATCCTTACAAAATGTACAAAGCCAAACCTGTGGCTGTTACAGCTCCTTCTATCACTGGAATTTGAGCATATGTGAATTTGAATTGCTAATTACTAAGCCACTGCTACTTTTGAAATTATTTGGGTAGTTTTATAATATTCTAGATTTCACTAGTATTATTAAAGTGTTAAGAGTACTGATGGAGTAATGTAGATGAAAGTAAGGTTATGAAATGAATACTTTCTGAAGAAAACAGAAGAAATAGAATTACAGGGTTTGGTACATGTTTGTCAAAATGATGGTGGAAGAACTGAAAATCAGAAACACTTGATTGAATTAACATGAAATGTAAATCACACCAGCTAAAGTATTTATCATAAGTGTACTCATTAAACTTATTAGGAATGCTACTGTTAGTTACATGGTAAAACAATTAAAAGTGAATCTGCAATAAATTTGCCCATAGCAATAATACACAGTAAAATAAGGATACCATAATTTATCATTGTTAGAAATGCAGATATTGGTGGTGTTAAACTACAACCTGGCACAAAATAGAATACTAGAAAACACAGCTGTAAAAAAATCATTATTCAAAGTTTAAATGCACTTTCATAAGCATTCAGAAGGTGATGATGCACTCGTGAAATATTTTTCTCCAATATGAAATGAATCTAGGTTTCCTGCTGCAGTACTTCATTATCATCCACTGTAAAACAATTTCTGATACCACCACTGTCATAATATTTTCTTCTCATGATAATAAACAGAATTTTAACATAAATGCAAGTAAATAATAAGACACATTAGCTTTTCATTTTCTTCTCTAACTCTTAAACCATGGGGATCTTTTTACTTTGATGTTCTTTTACACTAATTTAGAAAATACACCTATGTAGATGTTATGTGGATATAAGAACAAAGGCAAATTATTAATGTAGTCAAAAAGGCAGAATAACTTTGACCTAAGTAAGGGATATATTGCTGTAAAATACATTTTATAACAATTATCACAAATGAATAACATTTCTTGCCATAGCAATTAAATTTGACAGCTAAACAAAAATAATCAGTTCTTTCAGTACACACAGTTCACAAAACTGTTATCCTAACTGCAACAGCTTTACACATATAACCATCTTGTGAAACCCCTGCTTAGATTTGTTAAACCCTCATTCTTATTAACTTAATACTGTTGTACTTGTGTTTTATTATATTTAATTTGTTTAGTTGCATTCCCTCAGGATAATGCAACAGCAGCTTTTGAGATTATTGGAATCTGTTAGAAACACTGTTACACTGATATAAAAGTTCACAGCATAATCAAAAGCATTTTTGAAGAATATCTGTAATTGAAAATTGGTGATAAAATTTTAATATGTTTTAAAATAACCCAGTTGTTGCTTACCCCGCTCTGTGTTTGAGTTTTTTATCTAGGATTCCATCTCTGGAAACAAGTTTATTAAATACCAAAATGCCAATCACCATGTTGACCTGTCAAACAGAAAACAAACAGTTGATCTTGCAGTGCCTAAAAGAAAACTTTGTACCCTGGCTGTATTATACTACAGGCCTGCAAAATGCCTCCTCTTACATTTTGGAGCATTCCTTCAAAACTGTGTAGTGACATCTCTGAATACACCAAAAGGCTGTTTCCTCAAAAAGGTGACATATACACACACCCTGCAACAGGCTCGTTTTTGAACCTTGAATTCTGCCTGGTATCAAGCTATAGATGTGTGAATATCTGATGGCCAGAAGCTTGAGTAATATAACTTTATTTTGTCAGTTTTTATTGCTACAACATATATTCTATTCCAGGAAAATCACTGTAATTTGAGTTCTCTGCACAAGGAAGAGCTAGTCAGAGCATAGTTCCTTTTCAAATATTTGTGGCTTATGTGGGTGTTCCCAGCCCATGGTTTTCCATGTCTTCCTGCACATTAATCACTGTCTATGTCATTCACCAGGATGTCATTTTGAGCCTTGTTTGGCAGCAATTTACTTTTTTTGTGGACCAGATGAATTCCTGAGATGTCTGTTTGGCTCCATTAAAGTAAATGGTGTTATGATCACATACATGGGTTGAAGACCTAACCTAAAAAAAATTCAAGTGTTTAAGCTGTTGGACTTTGGCACTTAATGGACATACTAATGGCATTTAATGGACAACTTAATGACTGTTATTATCCATTTATATTATTGAACTGAACTCTGTGAACCTGTCTCTGCATGGCCCTGCAAATATGTAATACCAATTCTTGAACCTATTAAATGAATGTACCTTTTTTTATTTATTAGATAATCCTTTTTTCCTTTCCAACTGGTTTTTCAAAACCTGTGCCAAAATACCTAATTGTTGCTAGTCTGCTCTGCCAATTCTTTTTCAACTTTATTTTCAGCATTAACATTTTTCAGCTGATGTTATATAATTCTTTGGCTTCATGTGCTTTGGCTTAAGTGGCTGCATGGAGGGGTTCCTTTCCACAGCTACCAGCTAATGGTCGGGCAAACTGCGACTGCGAACTTCAAACATCTCGGAACAAAGACTTGCCAATTAAACAGAGAACATACAGTTACTTTCATGGGAAAATTGTAACTGGCTTTTTGTAAACATCCTTGGTTCCTCTACCATGACAAGGACTGTGAGTTGTACAAAAGGATCCTGGCTTGAATCCAGGCAATGATGAGACAAACTCTATGGGAGTAGTAAACATCCATTTCAGGAAAATTCACGTAGATGAATAGCTGTATCTTTGATGACTAATAAGACTGATTCTCTTTACAAGAGAAAACCAGAAATAACCAGTGCTGATAGAGTTATCACAGTATAAAATTTCTGGAGTGGAAAGAGGAATTAGATTCAAAATCTGTAAGGGAAAAATGCTAAATAAATTGTGAAAAAACCATACAGATTGCAGAGCAGATGTATGATAGCTGATGGCACAGGTAGGATGTAATTAATCTTACCCTAAAGTAGACATCTTAAATATTTCTGATGGTTTGATCTCTAAAAGTATGTATTTTTCTTCACTGACAGTGCACTATGGCTTGAATAACTAACTTAGATGCAGAAATCTACACTGCAGATAGCTACAATTAGGCAGAAATTAATCCTACACCTAAATGCATGTCCAGAGATGTGGAAGATTAATACAAAAATGAGTACCATTTCCCAGCTATGACAAATTTTTCTTTGCCTTCAAAAGCAGTAGCCATGGAGAACTTGGTGTCAGGTTCCACTCCTTCTGTTGCTTTTGCTGGCACAGCAATCCACTGCCAAGCAGCACTCTATCAAGACTGTCACTGAGTTTCACAAGGCAGTGACAATTGCGTAGATGCTGCTGATAATAACTCAGTGATGCCTGTAACAAGTTTTCTGTGCCACTAATCAGTACATTATTCTTTCACAGTTTACCGTGTAAACATGGGGAGATAATTGATATAAAGAAGTGATGTAATCAAATGAATAATGGATTTAAAATACTGAAGGTATATTCAGCAACAGTGATCTCAGTATTTACAGCAAAATGCAATGTTGCTTTATAGCTAAGCTTTTAAAATGGAAGTAGCACTTTTATCATTTCATACAAAAATACTGGAAATTATATCAATGTTTACCAAGACAACAGCAGCCGCAGGTCCAACAAAAGCATAAAGTAGCCCTCCTTCCAGAGACAGCCAGCAGCTGGAAAGAACATTAGAGAAGAACTAACACAAATTAAAAATAAGTATAACACATTGTCAAGAAAGCATTAATAATTACTACAACATATTTTTCTGATGTGTGAGATTCATATGCACAAAAAAGTATTGCTTTGTTGATATGATGAAGTAGAGAGCTGAAAGATATTTCCACTACCAGTAGTTAACATTTCAAAATCTTTAATGTAAGTTATACATAAACAGAGAAGCCAAAAATATATAAAGAGCACAATAGAAAATAAGTTTGCAAATTTTTATTGAATCTCCTCTAACCATGTATGATGAATTATCTGAACAGGCCTTACCAAGCAGAAATCTAGAAACATTTCTAGCTTACCATATCTGATAGTTCTGTACTTGAGAGTGATGAAATGGTCAAGTCCCTGTAATATAGAGCTTTAGAAAAAAACCAGGTTTCTACATATCCTGTCATCTAATAATTGCTATTATAACTTCACCTTAAAGACAATATTTACATTACAGAAAAATCCTATATGA